>PVKC010002966.1:0-40813 GCA_004027635.1 Crocidura indochinensis | reverse complement strand
CTCAGGGGTTACTCCTGGCTGTCTGCTCAGAAATAGCTCTTGGCAGGCATAGGGGACCATATGGGGCACTGGGATTCGAACTGATGACCTTTTGCATGAAAGGCAAATGCCTTACCTCCCGGCCCCAGAACTCACCATTTTCAAGATGAGTCAAGACCTGGGTCTGGAGATAAACTGGGAGTTTCCCCTCTTTTGATGTTGGCTTTCTGATCATCCTGACTTTTTTAATGGTTAGTCAAGTTAAATGGGTCTTCAGCCAGAAATCTACTTTCTATTTTTCAAGAATTCCACTTAGAAATATGAATATTATTTAGTTCTATGGATTAGTAAAGACTTGAAAGATCAGGACTCCAAAGACAGAATTCATAAAAGAAAACATTAATAAACTTGTATTATTTTCTTTAGTGCTACATACTAAATCACAGTTTTGTATTGCTATGTATACACGTTATCATTGGGTTACATTTTCAGTCATGCTATGTATTTTTAGACATATACTTTTAAATACTTTCTAAGATGTTTTCTGCATTAGGTTGTAAACTCCTTGGAAACAAATGCTATGCAACATTATTTGACTGGTCTTTCCCATACAGGTGGTTCTTAATAAATAATAATGATGTATAATATACAGCAAGAACATCACCATGTTATTAGAATATGCTATGATCATGGTGAATAATTTAGTTAACATCAAAAACAAAAAATAATCCCTAGTCTTTCTAGCATATGCCAAGATTAACAGAGAAAAAATTTAAATCTTGGAATGGGTCATTGAAATAACCACAATATTTAACAAATTTTCCTATCAAGAAATAGAGTACATTTTAGGGATGACATTTTGTCTTGATTTAATCATGAGCATGAGTAATATTGGGTGAGATTTAAGTGTAGGCTTCAAAAAGTCTTGGACTCATTTTCTGTTCTTGGGACACAAAGACTACTACAATGTGACCAAGCCTTGCTGGCCTACCAGATGATGAAAGGAAAGTGTTTTAGTTGGCTTAATTACTCCCATTTTATAAGAAACTAAACACCCTAAATAGAACTTCCTAGATGATCCACAATGTAAGTAAAGTAATGGGTCTAACCAAGATTAGAATAACCGAAAATCACAACCCTACAGGATGATTAGCTAAATAAATAGTTATGCTAAGATATTAAATTTTGGATGGTTTGTTACACAGCACAGATAACTAGTAAAGACCTTCAGGAGAATATTCAAGACTAATTAGAGGGATTTCATTAATAAACCAATTAAAATAACTAAATGTAACTCTTTGGGAGTATGTAATAACTATTGAAATACAGGAGCAATGTTGTCAAGGAGTATCTCCTCAAGCAGGTATTTACATAATTGCTGCTTCAGGGCAATATTGTTGAATATGGGGGTGGTGATGGTAGCGATTTTGAAGTGGCAGTGATGACTGAGAAAGTTCAGAAGAATTCCTGGTTCTTAAGATATTGGTTCCCACACCTTTTCTTGAACCCCAAACAGTTTTTGCTTACTCATCTCATCTCAGTATTACTGCAATGCTCAGGTCAAAGAAGTTCCCCATTACCTATAGAAAAGCATTCACATACTCTCACTATTTGCATGAAATTTAAGAATATGAAAACTAATCCATAGTGATAAAAAGTTCATCATTGAATAGCTAATAGAAGGATGCAAGGGTTAGTTGGGTACCAAGAATATATCAGATATAATGAATATTCTCAATCTCTTCATTGTGGTCATAGTTTGATTTTATTAGGTGTAGGTAAATGCTAATGCTTACAAATTGCATAATGGTTATTTAGTATGTATTAATTAAATGTATTTATGCCATGCTTCATTTTTTAAAATTTTTATTAATTCTAAGTCATTCATAGTTGAGTTTTAGACATACAGTATTACAGCACTGATCCCATCACCAGTGTCCACAGAGTTACCCCCACCCTAAGCTGCCTTGTTGCAGGCACATTTTTAGGTTTAATTGTTGTAATATGGATCTCATATTCCTAGTGTTGTTTGTATTGTGGCTTATACAGATAGCTATACCACTTTTCTGCATCATAAATTTATCAGAGGCCCTTGATCTCTGCTCCCTTATTCCTTCTCTTCAGCTTCTTGTTTTCCCCTCAATTTCTATCCTTCTTTGTTCTACTTCTCCCTGTATTCTTGGATTATGAGTGAACTATAGCTACATTTTTTTGGAATGAGGAAATTGAAGGTTTCTCAGTGAATAAGTAAAGGAGACCGGAGTCTTAATCTTTTCATTCTAGTTCCCAGACTATTTATTTATTTTTAAAATTTTATTTTATTGAAACCATTGTGATCTACATAGATGAATTTCAGATATACAGTGAATCAGAGCCATTCCCACTACCAGTGTTGATCTCCTTCTACCCATGTTACCAGAGTACATCCTATACCACCACCCTTTGCCCCCTGGCCTGCCAGTATAACAGGCCCATTTAAGTTTAGATTGTTAAAGTTTAGATCTCTTGATTCTATTGTTGTTGACTTTGGCTTGGATGTTTAGTTCTGTTATTTTTTGTCTTCACCAATGCACCTGAGACCACTTGGCCTCTGGCCCACATCCTTTCTTTTTTTCTTCTCTTCATAGTTTTCTAGAAAAATGCAAAAGATGAGGTAAAGCAAAGTAATCTGTGACCCAAGGTTCTATGAAAAAGGAAGATGTCTTAATTTAAAAGATAAAAAAGAAAAAAACAATAAGAAGAAGAATAAGAAGAAAAAAGGGGGGATAAGCAATTTTTTGCATAGGAGCAGCAAAAGTTAAGAAAAATAGAAAGGAAACCTTTGGCTTAATAACAAGAAAATCCTACCCATGAGCATCCTGCCATAAGACTAACTAGAGACTCTGGGCATACTAAGTTGTCTAACCTCAAAGTCTTTCTTCATGGTCCCAGTAACAGTTCTCCTCAATCATGGTCATAGAAGTCAGGTTTCTGTAATTAGATATCTTGGTTTTTGCACAGATCCTATGTCGAAGTCAGGGGGTCATGGAATGTCTTCTGGTTTCATCTCACCATTAGGTGGAGATTCTCTTTCTCCACTTCCCCATCTATGTCTTTCATATTTAACCGTGCAACCCTTTACCCAAAGAAGTCATCATTGAACCAAAACTGAGTTATGTACCTTATTTTTAGCTTGCAGACTCCCTGATCACCCTAACATATCTCTGTTTTATTGCTGGAATATGAGGAGGTTGAATGATCCCGAAGACTTCATTATGCTCCCATACCCAGCAAGTTCTTGTCTCCATGGGCTAGACTTTCAAAGTTATATGGCTGGTGAAGACTCAGGAGTAGTCAGATGAGGACAGTCATGAACAGTCTTCATCATGGAAAAAGACTTAAACTTTTCCTTCAGGCTTTCATGAGGTAGCAGTTTTAAAATCAATTATTTTTAAGCTATTATTTTTGGTAGAGAAAAAAACAGATTTCTGATGAGAAAATGAGAAATAATAGCCAGGGGCCTGTTAATACTTTTTGCTGGACACATGGATCCCTGTCCCTCACTTCATGTGTTTTATTCGAATCTGCTTTTCTTTAGCAGATTGCTCTCAGGTCATAGGACGTGAGCCCTAGTCCTCCTCATAGCCAGCCAGAAATACCAGAAGTTGACCAAAGATTGCTGGACTGTTGGAAGAGATTGAAAGCCCAACTGTGCTTTTGTGTGAGCCAAATTTGCTTTCTGTAAAACCAGACTGAAATTTGCTCTCTGCAGCACTTTGTGATCTGCAGTACCTGAGATCACACCCTTTTTTTTGGCTACTTCCTTTTTCTGTCCTTTCTCTATTCTCTATTGGCATTGCTTGGGCACACTTCCTTCATAAAGCATGCAAATCCTCATTTCAGAATCTGAATAACCCATTCAAAAACATATAGGTGAGCATGTACATTAAGTGAAGATGGCATTTAAACTGTACTGATACCCCCAAGCAGTGGTCAGAAGCAAATACTTTCCCGCCTTCACATGTGTGCTCAATAGGACTTAATGAACTCTACTACATAGGATCCCAGTGAAGATCTACCAATATCATGAAGCTGAAAGGAATGTTTCATACTCACATCTACATATGATTGGCTGAATACTTCTCCAGAGCCTTTTTATTTCAGTTCTCACTATATGTGAGGTTTGCTCATTTAACAGATAAAGACAGATGAAGACAGTGAAATGTGAAATGGTTGAGTGACTTGCTTGAGGCCACAGAACTGCCCTGTTTTCCTTGACTTTAGACTCAGAGTTTCTTTATAAGATAAACATGAGTATTCCAAGGAGTAAGTGAGTTTATACATAGAAAAAAAGTGCATACAACCAAACAGAGACAAAGGAATCTCAGAATTAGAGTTAGGTCTAGGTAGAACACCTGAGTCGAAGATAGGAAAGCATAAAAAGGACTGAGGTTGAAGCAAATTATATTTTCTTTGGATCTTGTTGGCAAGAAGAAGAGCATGTGTGTACCTAAAAAAAAAACAAACTCTTACAAATACTGTTGAGGGAAATTGGAAAACAGAAAAATGAGTGAGGATCCATGATAAAACACAAAAGAACATTGATATGAAACTCTTCGGTTCTTCTGGACATAGTTCTATTCTCACCTTTGTTGAAGGCATTCTTTAGCCCTTCAGTTGGGAAAATATGGTCCTATTTTGTATTGTTTTTTTTATTGTTGTTGTTTGTTTGTTTTTTTTTTGGCGGAGTGGGCATGGGACCACACTTTGTGGTGGTTGGGAGACCATACAGTGCTGGTGTCCAGGATTCCCACATGCAAAGCCTGCTCTTCAGTTGTCTACCCAACCCCTCTCTGTGTTCTGTTCTTGTTAGTTGTGCAACTATCACAATTCTAAGTATTGGGGTAACTTTAGTGGCTGACTCCCTGAATAAATTATGCTCTACCAATAGTTTAAGTCTAAAATCAATTGACTCCTATTGATATGTTACTTGAGTTATCCAAACTGGCTAGAGTTTGGTCTAGACCACAGGTGTCAAATGGAGCACTAATCTTGGTTTTAGACTGTCAATCTTGATCTCAAATTTTGGAAATAGTCTGAACCCTAATTCTGGACATAGCCTTATCTCTAACCTGATTCTAAGTTGAAATTTGAACCTGACTATTAGTCCTAAATCTCAACCCATATTGAAGCCTGATCTGAGTCATAGCCTGGCTCTGGATTCCTCTTCTATACTCCTTATGTTACCAGGGGTTCATGTCTGCTCTCCTTCTTGCTATTTAGGCAACTCCTTACATACATGTCTTTTTTTTTTGTTTCTTTTACCCTCATATGCCCAGATTTTGAGCACGCCCTGGGCATGTCTATTTCACAGTCTGGCAAGGGGTGAGACCCCTTCAGACTGCTGGATGAAATGGGTTTATTAAATGGTCATGTTGTGTTGAGATGTGTTTCACCATAAGAGTAATAGAAACCAATACAGTCAGGTCACAAAGAAACTTCATAAATTTCTCTACCCTGACCATGCCTCTGATAAAAGGACATTAAATAAAGGTAATTGTTTTTATATGCATCAAAATCACAGGCAATAGCATCTGCTTTTCCTTAACCAAGGATCAGCTAGATGTGGGAGAACAATCAGAAAAGATTAAAAAAAGTAGAACTTTTGCTTTCCCAGGCAGAAAATTAATTGTAAAATCAGATTGTGTTACCAGAATTGTTTATATCTGTGTTTTAAGGAATTTGCCATCTCCTGAATCTAATAGATGGAACAGTCAGAGCTTGACTGCTACAACAGTTTTTAATTTGTTTGAAAAGTCGTCCAAATAATGAAGAAATGCTTTTCAATACGACACGAAGGCAATACAATTGGCACGTTGCCTTTTAAACAACAATGACAACACAGATCTCAACTCAGAATAACTAAAGAAATGCGTTTGTCAGAAGCAGGTTGTAAACCTCTGGTTCAGAGAAACACAACTTTTTTTAAAATTTTTTCTTTTTTTTGGTTTTTGGGTCACACCCGGCAGCGCTCAGAGGTTACTCCTGGCTCCATGCTCAGAAATTGCTCCTGGCAGGCACGGGGTACCATATGGGGCACCGGGATTCGAACCGATGACCTTTTGCATGAAAGGCAAACACCTTACCTCCATGCTATCTCCCGGGCCCCTTTTTTTTTAAAATTTTTATTGTGACCAAAGTAAATTACAAATCTTTCACAGTAATATTTAAGGTGCATAGTGACAATGAATAAGGGGCATTCCCACCACCAGTGTTGTCCTCCCTCCACCCCCATTCCCAGCATGCATCACATATCTCCCTCCTTTACACCCCAGAATACTTAAGCAGAGACTACTACCTAACAAGATTTCAGAGCTGAGCATTTGGTTTCTCTATCAAAACAGTACTGGGCAAGATGAACATCTATCTCATTGTTGTATTAATTATTACTTGCCATCCTTTTCAGAGAGATGGTAATCTTCTTCAAGAAGCCCTGTGCACAGACATACAGTTGATCGGGACTCAACTTAAGGACTTTTTGTTTTCCTTTTTTTTTAAATCTTTATTTATTTATTTATTTATTTTTGGTTTTTGGGTCACACCTGGCAGCGCTCAGGGGTTACTCCTGGCTTTGCACTCAGAAATTGCTCCTGGCAGGCTTTGGGGTATCATATAGGATACCGGGATTCGAAACACTGTCCTTCTGCATGCAAGGATAACACCTTACCTCCATGCTATCTCTATGGCCCCATTTTGTTTTTCTTAAGAGCTCTTTGGTTTTCTTTTCTTTTTGTGCCACAACAGGGGCTGCCAGTGTGCTTCTTCATCATTGATGCTGGAATCATTCCTGGTGGGTGGTATTTGTTGGAGAGGGGGGAACTCATATGGTATAAGGGTGGGGGTTCAAACCTGAAGCATCATATGTGAAAGATAAGTGATTTATTATTGAGCCCCATCCTTGGCCTAAACAGCAATAAGGAGAGCAGATGTGAACCCCTGATAACATAAGGAACATAAGAGAAGAATCCAGAGCCAGGCTATATCTAAGATCAGTACTCAATCTGAGGTTAGGATTATGGTCTCATGATCAGGCTCAAACCTCAGATCATAGAAATCAGACTATGATGAGGATGAGGGTTCAGACTATATTTCCAGGATCAAAGATCAAGATTCACAATCTGAAACCAAGATTAGTTTTGATTTCTAAGAGAATCAGGCAAATGGCTTTCTCTGGCAATTTATGGCGTTTTAGAATGAACAAATCTGAAGAGAACTGATCATCCACTGTAATTTCCAACCCATTTTCATGTTGAACTTGCTTCAGGAACATCATCAGCTGGTAAAATCCTATGCTTGTCACTTTCTTGCTGAGCGTGTTTCCTACTCAGCCAGTGAGTCAGTGGCAGGAATGTCCACTTCACTAATTTGCATGAAATTAAAACTCTAGTTAGAGTGTCAAGAATAGCTAAGAATTATTAGTTAACTTATGCTTATGCAGTGCTAAAACATTGGTCAAAATCAAGCAAAATGTCTGGTGTCAAGGATCATACTTGTTACCCAGGAAGTGCCTGAGCTAAGCCTTTGCTCTGCATTGGAAACCCAGGGCATTGGTGGCAGGAAAAGTACACTGGTAAAGGTAGTAGTACATGATATAATTGTAACTCAATCATGAACAATTTTATCTGTGAAAGAGCAGCAACAGCAATAACAACAACAACACAACAACTGTATTATTAACAACTTTGTAACCAGAATATTTAAATTTAAAAATTAAATAAACGGTTTTATTATGGTGATCTCTTTTTGGGTATTGGTCTCTTTCCTCTTTTGTTAAAAAAATAAGAATAAATGAAGGCAAAAATAATAGTTAAAAAATAAGAATAAATGAAGGCAAAAGTAATAGTTAAAAAAGAAAGAAAGAAAGAAATTGCCCTGCATTCACTCTCAGGCTGAGATGTGGCCCTGGAATTGTAGGAGCCACAGAATAATCCTCTTTGGGAGGTCATTGAATATTGAGAGATCTCTCCAGAAAATTTGGCAAAACTTCACAAACTCATCAATAAGTAAGGAAGGTTTAGTTTGAGGTTCTCCAATCTTTCTCCCACTGAAAAATCAGTGAATTGGTAAACTATCTGGTTTAACTACTAGGCCTGAATCTTCTTTTCTTTTATTTCTGGACCCTGAGAGAATGTCCAAACTCCCTAAAGAGAACAATCAAAGGAAAGTTTATCAGGCAAATGCAGCCATTTGCAAGTAGGGCACAATGGGTCAGGGAATCAAAGAGGGACAGGCTGGTGATGTGGGTGGGACGTAGGCGGCTAAGGTATTAGTCTCTGATGATTGTGTATCTCTGAAGAGTTGGGGGGGTAGAAGAAAGGTATTTCATGATGTTCTGTCTGGCATTTTGCATACATCAGCCATTACCCTGTGTATCATCACATCCATTTACTGATGGAAAAACTATAGTTATAAAAAAAATCCAAAAGGCAGAACTAACTTGCTATTTATAAAGGGTTGAGAGACAAATCTGAGGTTCTGAAGCTAGTACTGATCAACTTCAGAGACCTTCCTGTTCATCTCGCTGCTTCCGCCTGCAAAATGGTGTCTACTCAAGTGGGAAATTGAAGGTCAAGTTCCTATGGGGCGAGGGTCATACTGGGTTAGGCAGAAGGAGAGAATTGAACTGCTAGATCCTAATTTCCCCTATTCCTCACAGCAGGAGGTCCAGAGACCTTCCACATGAGGTGTGCAAGGCAGTATCCTCCCTTCCTCCTGTTCTCTCATCTCCTCTCTCCTGCTGCTCTTCTAGCCTCCTCCCATTCCAGCCAGACTCTCAGTCTCTTATCCTCAGAAATGTCTGCCTCCACCACTGGCTGGGTCTCAGTCCTGCAGAGTGATTTGCATGCATGACACACAGCTGAGAAGCGACAGCACTAGGTTGGAAGCCCAGGAAGTCAGAGCCTTTTGCAGCTACTCTGCTCACCATGCCTAGCACATAATAAGCGCTCACCGAATAGTCGCCTTTCCCCCTCCATTAGGAACCAATGTCCATCCTATAGGAGGTTTGGGATTTTTGAGCTTGTGGATATGCTGGTCCTTTCTTGTTCACTGGCCCTTGTCACCGTCTAGACAGACTTCAGCCTTTTTCCAAGGACCAAGAGGGCAGAGGTTTTTCAGTATCTGCAGCTGAGGCTTGGGGTGGCTGTGGCTCTGGATAGAAAATGGATTGCTGGGGAGGCCCTGACTGCTTTGCATGCGGGATGAGGGCTCCACTGGTCAATTTGCTTTCACTAATGTCAGGCCCCTGCGGTGCCATCGTCGGTTGCATAGCAACTGGCCGAGCCGCGCGGCAGAGGTGGCCATGCATAAAAGATGACACATGATGGTGGGGCGAAGGGTGACGATTTGCAAATTTAGATACAGTCACAGCAGGAATATGAACTGGGCACTCGACAGGCGTGGGGGTGGGTGGCTCGCTTTGTCCCTCCCATCTCATTCAGAAAGCCAGGTTCCCGCCATACTTACAGAGGCAGAGGCCAGAGCAAAGGGAGTAGAGCGGGCAGGGAGCCTGGACTTCAAACCTCAGGAAGCCAGGGGCGAAACTACTGAAGACTGGGAGGTGAAAGGAAAGAAATAGGTGCCAGCAATACCCGAATGATTTAATAGGGGTCCCAGGCATCCCGAGGCCCCTTTTCAGGCAGCCACAGTCACTTCTGAAGCCCCATCTCCGGATCTCCACCCCTCCCTTTTACCCCTGAATTCTGCGGAAGGTCAGTGAAATCAGCTGCACTAATATCCCTCCTCTCTTAGAGGGTCTCTTTTATGCCACTCCTAACTGCTACAAGGAGGTGGGGTGCGTAGGACTTGCCACCCCCAGGTTTGATCTGCAGTCATCCTTGCTTGTTCCATTTCCTGGGAACTTCAACAAGAGCCTTTAAATCACTGGTCAATCCATCCAATACCAATTGTGCACCTGCTATGAGTTGGGCACTGACCTAGGACCTGGAGATACGGTATTATAAATTACAGTCTATGCCCTTGAGGAACTTGCAGTGTAGTTGGAGAACAGATGTTCAAATCAATAAATTATACTCTAGTGCACTGAGAACAAAAATAGATGAACTGGAGGAAAGGTGACTTCTCTGAGTTGTATGGAAATATAAGGAGTGACCAGGAAAGCCAGAGATGAAGGGAAACTCCTGGTACAGGAGTTGGTAGAGCTGGTAATTCAGCAGGAGTAAGAGGAAACAAAGTGTTGAATGAGACTATGGAGTAAAACTTAGATTCTGGTTCAGTGAAGACTTGTATCCTCTAAAGATCCTTCTGGAAGTATGAGCCTCTATCTCTGCCAATGCCACACCTTGCCTTACAAAGGAGTTTCACTGTAGCAAGGAATAGAAAACCATTTTATCGGGGCCGGGAGATAGCGTGGAGGTAAGGCGTTTGCTTTTCATGCAAAAGGTCATCGATTCAAATCCCGGTGCCCTGTGTGGTCCCCCGTGCCTGCCAGGAGCAGTTTCTGAGCATGGAGCCAGGAGTAACCCCTGAGCACTGCCGTGTGACCCAAAAAACCAAAAAAAAAATTTTTTTTTAAATTAAAAAAAAAAAAAAGAAAACCATTTTATCATTAAAGACCACCAAAGAAATCTGTCTCAATCTGACTTCAACTTCTTGTTTTAGGGAGAAGGAAGAGGCTTCAAAACCGTGAATGATAGCAAAGGTCAGCTTTGACCTAGCTGGGCATAGACATCAAGTTGGGTGTTGATTACTTGGCAGTGAGCATTCTGAAGATAGATTCCTTAACAGATTGAGATCTTCTGGGAAGAGCTGGTCTGGGGAGAACTTGCATGCAAATGTCACCTTCAAATGTAAACTCCAAGAGGATGGGTCATTTTTTTGTGCTCTTTGACATCAGCAGTGCTAGATACAAGTAGGTGCTTACAGAACAGCTGTCGAATGAGGCCCTTCTCACTTTTGACACCTGTTATTGAATCCTCTCCAGATCTGAGGTAAGTGCTCTTTCTCCATTTGCAGTTAAGAACCAGTTCAGATTGGAGCAGCAACTTGTCCAGAATTACACACACTGATTTGTCCCGAAGTTCTCTGTGGCTGTATGCCACACTCTGGTGCCTATATTCCTAGGACTTCTGTTCTGGAGTGAATTGGGGGCTAATTGTGATATTGTGATACAATAGGTACAATTACAATTGGAGTTTTCTTCCAGGAAGTTGAATTGGGATCATCGCCGAGGAATACATTTATCTCCACTCCCCCCAAAATATATAGAGACTGGGGAGATAGCTCAGTCAGGGTCTTGTATATACCAGGATCCAAGTTCAGACCCTGGTACCATATGAGTCCTTGAGCACTGATATGGTGGTCCTGGAGGTCACCAAGTACCATCAGGATGACCCTGGTGATCCCTGGAGCTATAGGACTCAAATAACTACCCATCATTGGGCTGTAGGTCAAACATTTCTGGGAGTAACAGCAAGGATCCCTGAGCACTTGTCAGAAGAACCCCTCACAACTGCAATTTGAATAAAAATAATTTGCTTGGGCAACCTTGAACATAGAAAATGGAAATGGATCAGTAGGGTTACTTTGTAGATACTCCATCACTCTCAGCTAACTCACAAGTACCAAACAAAAGTTCAGATTCCAGTATGTTCACTTATTTTCTACTTGATCTTGGGTAACTCATTTGCTTCTGTTTCTCAGTTTGCTTCTCTATAAAGTAAAAACATTAATAATGTCTATCTTGTGGAATAGTGAGATCAGAATAAATTAATATGCCTGGTATGTGTAGAATAGTGCTTGGCAATAATAAATGCTTCATAAAAACTTGATGTGATACTGAAACACTTATTAGTATTATCATTATTAGAGAGGAATATCAGAGTGTTGAATAGAAGTCATAAGATAAAAGGTAGACTCACTAATGAGTTTAATAATATGAATTGAGTCTAGACAGACAAATGCATTAGCCGGGTCAAGATGTGGAAGAAGAACTTTCCAGATAGGGGAATAGTGGGTTTTAAACTTCAGAGGTTTTAACTCTTTATTTCAAAAATAAGAAGATAAAGGGGGTTAATGCCCCTATGAAAATAAAGCAGCAAACAGTAGTGGAGCCAAGTTGGCTTTTAATGTCTGAAAGGAAAGGAGAGCGCAGGGTGTCCCAGGGCTGGGCCTATAAAGCAACATGAGCTCAACTGTCTCTGCTGGGCTTAACTGAAGGATACACAGTGAAGGAAAGGTGAAGAGTTAAGGAGAGAGAAAAGGGAAAGTTCTCCTTGAACTTTCTCTTGGGAATAGTGGAGTGGTGACTCCTCAGTGGACTGGGCGATACTACTTGGGGCTTCCAGAAGCTGAGGGCTAACTGAAATGCCCTGTAAACAAGGTAAACCCTGGCTCCTATAGAGAGAGCATATGGTCTGTGTTTTTTCCTCATCAGGAATTGGAATATGGAGGCTGCTGTTACCTAGTCTAAGGTCCAAATTAGTGCTCAGAAGAGACAGATATCCTTTTTACTATCACATTGCATTGTAGTGTTGGAGGGGAGTTGCATTCCCAGTCACTTTTACCACCGTGTGAGAGGCTGAGCAAAGTTTTATCTAGGTGTATCCTTGGCTGACATCAACCTAAGAAAGTTGGTCTTTGAGGAAGACTATTGGCCTAGATGAGAACTGGTTGTTTTAGGGAAGGGCGACATGGTGACCCAGGTAACTATTTTTCTCACCCAAAAATAGGGAATAATAATAGCAGCCTCAGGATTTTTCATAAGATTAAATGAAGCTCTCCATGCAAAACACTTGACCTCTGAACCACTGGTGCAAAGAGAGTTCCCAGCAAGTGCTGTGTTAGAGCAGTCTTCTTCCAAGTAAGCTTGAGCTCCAACACAAGGCTGTGGAATGGTTATAGTATTTTTCCTCCTGAATATCTTGGCTTCCTCATAAACATCCCCTCTTTTACCTTTGACTAGTTACTGGAAGGAAATAAAGTTTTTAGTTTCAGTCAGGATAAAATTCTAGATTTTTAAAAATAAATGTTAGAGGCTACCCAATATTTCACTTTTCTCTTGAAGTTCCTTCTGAAAAAAAAAACCCCAGCTTTATATTAGTCAGATTGGACAAGATTCAGAAAGATTAAAGATTTAACAATATTAAAGAAAGCAAAATCAATGCGTTAACAATTCTTCAAATAGTCTCTCTGCTAGCCCATTTTTTTTCCCTCTTCACTGCAACAGCACAGGCCTCTGCTCCAGGTAGTGGTTGGAATTGTAGCATAACTTACTTTTCAAGGCCAGAACAGGACATTTTCTCTGCAGGGTGGAGATGCAGGAGTGGATGGTGAGGATACTTACACAGGACACAGTAGCCCTCAGCATATGGCTTCTCATCTGCCCCTGCCTAAGAAGGTACCAAATCTCCATCTGCAGCCCTGGTTTGGTCTGTGAGTACTATCCAGAAGGTTCTGGATAATAACAAGTCAACAGGAAGGCAGTTGTTTCAGGAACTATGTTATATTTATTAAAAAACAAAAATTAAATAAAAAAGTGACTCAGCTACTTAGAGCATATGCTCTAAGTACTTTGCATGTAGGATGGTCTGGCTCAATCCCTGCATGGCTGAGAACCACAGAGTGATCCCCGAGCTCCATTAGCATTACCCCCAAAACACAAGACCAAAACCAATTTCCTTTTCCCCTTGTAAAGATCACTAACTATCTATTGTTCCCACATCAGACCCCAGACTCACAGTCATAAGGAGAGCACTGGATGGGAACTTCTCAAGATGCCATTATAGGCTGGCTGGGCCAGGATCAGTCTAGAGATATTGAGAACTCAGAGTCTGGACAGTGCCTTCAAGGGCATCTATGGCTATAGTCACTTCAAACTTTCCAAATGAACACTTGATAGTGATATGTAACAAACAAAGGAACCTCCCTACTCCAATTTACTCTCTAAAATGGACTTGATGGACTAGGCGTAGTAGAAGCATTAAGGAACTTGCCTTGCATTTGGTCACCCTAGTTCAAATCCCTGGCAGTACATATAGTTCCTTGAGCATTGCTAGGGACCACTCTTGAGCACAGAGCCAGGAATAACCCCTAAACACTGCAGAATGTGACCCAATACCTGCTCCCCTGCAAGTAATAAAAATGGAGACAGGATGTTCTACCACTTACACAATAAATGTATTGAATAAGTCTTTAAAATTCATCCATGCTTCTTCGCCCCTCTTTTTTTTGGCAGTAATATTCACAACTGGAGGTTACTTACACATACTTGGTTGCAGTATGATGAAAAGTGACTGCTTTATTTTGCTATTGCAGATTCCAAGCAGCCCAGCTGTTGGGACCACACTTAAGCATGGGAGCCACACCCCTGTGTTGATTTGAATCTTTGACCTTATGGCACCAGATTTACAAGTCAGGTTTTTTGGCCACTGACCTATCTCTGAGTCCCGCACCATTGAATGAATGAATTTTTATAAAAACCCTTAAAGGAAATTGATATATAGTAGGTGCTATGCAAAAAGGTCACAGCATTAGAAAGTACTGATTTAGCAAGAACATGGATTCCATCTTAAGGTTCATTCCCTAGTTGACTCCACAAGGTAAGTCTGATGGTGTGGGTGCCTGCCACTTTTGTACTAGTAGAGATAGCTCAAGAATCTTCTAATATTTGCTTTTACTCAAAGAGGTGTCAGACTTCAGAATCTCTGACAGGAAAGGCCTCTACAGAATTTAATAGTTTTGCTTTTAAGTATAATTTAAATGACTTTGCTTTGCTTGTGTTTAATTATATATTCACTTTCTATTCTTGGCATGCAATATCACCTATGACAGTGGTATTAACTTTTATTTGGGATTAAGAATAAATATAGTTAAAGAAAATATACTGAAGTCAATAATGATATTGATGACTAGTAGTTACAGGAAGCTATTGGAACTGAGAAGTAAATCATGAAAAATTTAGAAATCTAGCGATAAAAAAATCTATTTATCATCTTTATGTCTATCTGTCCATCATTCTACTCATCTATTAACCTTGATCTCGTCTATCTTCACTATTATCTCTCTAATCTATTAAAATCTTAGAGAGAAGTCTGAGACAGATTTTTTTGGACTTGTTTGGAGAAGTGTCTTTCCCTACATGTTTTTTCCAGAGAGAACCTGCCTTGTAGAAGTTACTCTACTCTCAGAATTCATAATCCAGCACTTTAGACCCATCAAGGTTGCTGCTTTGTAAGGCTATGTCACTGTGATTTTCTGTTTCTTCACAGTCTCCCTTTCCTTTAATCTTCTTGCCTAGAAGAGTGACTGTAAATTGCCACATTAATTTCCAAATCAAGCCAACTTCCATAGTAACAGAAGGACTTCCAACCAAACCTGAAAAGGCTCATTAGGAAGTTGATTTGTTAAGTGCCCTCAACTTACTCCTTCAAAAGAGCAGCTGCATTTACCCAATTCTGAAAGCTCTCCAGGGATTGGGGCTTCAAGTAATAGTAAGTCTTTGAGCTGCAGGAAAGTCAGGGATTCAAGAGAAGAGACTTTGTAGACCTTGAGTGAACATCAGAAGTCATGAAGGGAATACTGTTTTGCCTGACCCTTCTGGGAATTCCTGATGCATCTAAGTTCGATTTGTGGTAGCTTTGCTATAAATGTTGAAGAGGGATTGGGGGGGATGCTTTAGGCTTCAGGTTACTAGAATTGAAAAGCTGAAGGAGGGAGGGCTGGATACCCTGCTTTATGTTGTGGGACAGCTTGAGTAACCAGGGAACATATAGCAAGGTTTAAAAGGTCTGGTAAGTCAGTCCATGATAGAAAGATAGAAAGCTCGCCACAAATAATGAGAGAGTAAGAGCAGTAAGAGCAGGAAGGAACCACTATGACAGACAATGATAGTTGGAAATGATGGTTCTGGACGAGAACTGGGCGCTGAAAGAAGACAAAGTGATATGCATGCTACTCCATTCAATACCAATATTGCAAACCACAGTGCCTAAAAAAGAAGAGAGAGAGAAAGAGAGAGTGAGAAGGAAAGTATATGCTCTAGAGGCAAGCATAGTGGAGGGCGGGAGGGAAACTGGGACATTGGTGGGAGGAACTGTGCATTGGTGAACGGTGTTGTACATTGATTGACTGAAACTCAATCATGAACAACTTTGTAACTGTAAAAAAAAAACGAACTGTATTATGAACTCGTTACCACTGTGATAAGTAAAATGGTTAAGAAAAAGTTGGGTAAAATATTTACTTATTAAGTGCAATGCTCCAAGTAATGCTTCATTAAGTAATGAAGTAATCTAAGTTGTCCCAAATAGGATATTATTTGGAGGACTCCATATTCTTATCTATAAATATGTGATAAAATGTTGTCTCACAGGGTTGCTATGAAGTTTGAATAGAGCAGGTATATACGTATAATACACAGTGCAGAGTCTGTGATGTGAAATTAATTCTCTTTGATGATAGCGGTGGTGCTAACAATGATGATAAAGGTGATCATTCAGTTTCTGACATTTCTATTTCTGACCTTAGCTCTGTTATCTACTATTTCCATCCATGCCCCTGTTCCTTTAACACTCCCTCATCCAGTAACAAGTTCAAAAGAGATCCATTGTAAGCCTCTCTCCATCCCACCACCTACTTTCCTTCCTTCCACCTTGCTGAAGCTGCGGTCTGCTTTCATTTGGATAACTGGAAAAACTTCCTAAGCAATATCTTTGTCCTAGCCAAAGCTGAGAAGGATAAAGTGAGCAAGTTTTGCTTTCCCTCATAGTAGTGGTTTAAAGTTAGGCTTGAATATTTAAAGCTCTAGGAAAGTCTGATCATGATCCATCACTTTCCAGCTGTGTGAGTTAGGGTAAATAATTTCTCTGAACATACAAAACACTGTGTGATGCTTCTTCTTACCTTTTGAGCTACTGAGAAATTTAATGACTTGTGTTCTTGAGTTGACTCTCCAGGGCCAGACCCAGAGCAGATGGTAGGTGTTCATTTTCCTGAGCTGGGCTTTGTGCTTAGCCCTGGAACTCAGATATGGTCAATAACCTTCAAGCCGTCATACTCATGAAGGGAAATCTTCATCCGCAAGAATGGCTATAATTTAAGGTTCAGAGGTGGCCATGGGGAGGCAACTTAGAGAAGGCTTTGTTGAGGAGATAACACTGAGAGATGGGAAGAATGGTTCGGGATCAATGGAGAATAGGAATTGTAGACATGTACAGAAATACTATTAAAAGGACCCTTTGTGCCCAGTTTCCCAGCTCAAGTTCCTCAGTAATCTTCAAAAGATGTTGTCAAAGGTTAGAGGTCAGTTGGATTGGCTAGTATATCAATGCACAATTGGTGAATGGGGGTTCTCTTATGGATGGAGACTTTAAAGCCAATACCTCCTTCTTATAATTTGAGAAATTATTTTGAACATTGTTTTTAGTGCTTTGCCCATACATAATGGGATTAAATTGAACTGTGAGAAAAGCAATAATAACAACAAAAGCTGACAAATTATTGAAGATCTACTATGTAACCAGTTTCAACTAAATGCTTTTTGTCTATTATCTTATTTGACTCTCACACAATCCCGTGGGTTTTATATAACTGTCTTTCCCCCTTAGAGCAGATAAAGCAGAATTGGGGAGAGGTTGTACTGCTAAAGACCACTTACTAGATAATTGCATCTGTCTGTCTTGAGTCTCAGCTCTTCCACAGCTTTTTAGGTCTCCTGGAATAGGGAGAGCCAGTAAGAATAGGACAACCAAGGGTCACGGCAGTGGCA
Source organism: Crocidura indochinensis (assembly GCA_004027635.1). Taxonomy (NCBI): domain Eukaryota; kingdom Metazoa; phylum Chordata; class Mammalia; order Eulipotyphla; family Soricidae; genus Crocidura; species Crocidura indochinensis. The sequence continues at coordinate 23,070 of PVKC010002966.1, read as the reverse complement.
ATCATTCTGTAATGGAGTTGCACAGTTGTATGAATGGGACCAAAAGGGGACTTGAGAACTGACCCTAGGTGGGGAGATAGATCCTTTCAGGAATAGAACCAGAATATTTTGTAGTCCCCCATTATGGTCAGCTGTTTTCTGTCTATGTTGGAGCAAGTCCTGGCAAATGTGTCATCTTTCCTGGCAAAGTCCTCCTAATTCCATCCATATTTACAATGTACATCGCTGTGGCCTGCAGTGGTGCCCTCATTTTAATTAGGCAGAAGTTAATAAGTCTGCACAGAGACATCAAACACTGGGCTGAACCTGGCATTGTCACCCCCTCTAATTTGTTAGACAATATAGCCCCACTGCAGCCTCCAGTGTAGATGAGGAAAAATAAACACATGTATATTAATGACTCTTAAAATATTTCTGTTTATCCAAGCGTGTCTTTCTTTTTATTCAGCATATCATCAGATCAATATTTAGTCCCCATGCATTTTCATAAAGGGAGTTTTCACTTCTGATTGTTTTCCATAATTTTGTCTGAATATTTGACAAGTCCAAGAACTTGTTCAGTTTCTAAAGGGAAGTCGGGGAAGGTTCTTCTTGGGTTATGATATTTCATATCACAAAACATAGTGGAGGTGGGAGCTGAGAAGAGCTCTCCAAAAGCTGCTGAGTCTCTTGGTTTGACTATATTTTGTGTAGTTCTTACCCCAGGCAAGTGTGGGCTGGAGTGGGGCAGGGCTTGGCTTCCTCATTATTTTTTATGTTTTTTAATTAGCAGTAAGTCTGCTCAGTAGGGAAATGGGTAATACAGAGAGATTTGCACATGAAGAAGCCAGCAAAGCATCTTTAAGAAGTATCTTGGGCTACAAACTTCTAACTTGTAACTCCTACTTCCTTTAGGAAAGGCCGTTGTTGGAAGTCATGATAAGAAGGATCTTATATCCCTGAAATTACTACAAATACATTTAGTATTGTCTGAATATTTATGGAAACGCTGTCTAGATAGTAGGCATTGCTATCCCATTTCACAAAAGAAATTGAGTTCTAAAAATGTGCATGAGACACAAGAGACACACAACTGAGAAAACTCTGAACTTTGTTTTATCTGACAGTGTTGGTTTACTGGACCTTCCTCTTTTGCTCAGACGTGTTGAGAGTTTCCACTTTGCCTTGACGGAGGACTCAAGAAAGTTCTTCCAGGATGCCAAGTGTCCAATGAGGTTACACAAGCACCGCTGTGCTTCCCTCTGTCATGGCACCAGTCTGGCGCAGTGAGTATGTAGCGCCCTCTATCTGCACTCAAAAGCTAGATTCTGCTTACACCAAGTCTATCTGATTCTAATGGGGACTTCTCAGAGAAAGAATTATGCCCTATATAACACTGTATTTCCAGGCTTGGAAAAAAAAAACAGTTGTAGAAGAAAGAATGGAATGGAAAGAAGAGAACAGGCTGGGTGAGAGGAGTGAACGACACTAAAATTAATTGAGCAGAATCTAAAGTTTTTTTGTCTTGTTTGATGTATCATGACCAAATGCAATGGAAGAGCTTCATTTCTCTTTTTCCATCTTCTGTTTATTTTTAAATAAGTGAAGGTTTATAATTAATGGAATATTAATTATCATTATTAGAAAATTTACTGGATGCTCTGAGTAAGTCAAAGAAGACAGTCATTTTCCCCTCAGACCTTATAATGGAGCTTCAGAAAGATGCACAAGATATTTTAGATCATTAAATAAGGAGGTTAAATTTCAGGGGAAATGAGTATATACAGTTCTTAAGCATATGCAATGGGCCATGAGTTGAACTAGGAACTTGATATACCTTATCTTACTCAATTCTCACACTTGTGCAGTGTGCAAGACAGCCTCATTTTATAAAAGGGGAGACCACAGTGTAGGTAGGTTGGTGGGGCTAGTGTTAATCTACCAATGGGATTAACCAGTAAGGAATATGAACCTAGTTTGTCAAATTTCCAAAATTTGTCAAGCTTCCAACTGAAATCTATAAAATTTCCAGGGAAGGGCCTGGAGAGATAGCACAGCAGCGTTCGCTTTGCAAGCAACCAATCCAGGACCAAAGGTAGTTGGTTCAAATACCGGTGTCCCATATGGTCCCCCATGCCTGCCAGGAGCTATTCTGAGCAAACAGCCAGGAGAAACCCCTGAACACCACCGGGTGTGGCCCCTAAACCAAATAAATAAATAAATAAATAAATAAATAAATAAAAAAAAACTTCCAGGGAAGAGGAAGTCGGAAGAAAGTATTTTGTTAACCTTGCAGCCCTCCCATCCCATCCCTACCTCCAGCTCAGCTGAGAGACTTGAAGCTTTCTTGCATATCTCAAATCTTGAGCCTTCCAGATATTGGTGAAATTGCTTTTGGACTCAGCCATATTTATCGGTGGGTTGTGGAACTGGGCTCACAACCTAAGGCTAGATTTTTTTTCTTTACCTGTATGTTGGGAGCCCTCTGACCCAACTTATTTTTTTCTTTGGTGCTGCTCCAGTGGTCTCAGTTTTCCTGATGGGTCTCTATCATCTGACAAAGATCTCAGTCTCATCCTCTCTCTACTTTTTGACACCTTGATCCTATAACTGGCTGTTGTCTCTCTGATTGATAGAGTTGAAAGAGCTGTACTGTATCCATCAATGTCCAGCCAGAAGCAAAGCCCTCCAGGCATTTCAAGCAGAGCTGGAGATCAAAAGAGGGAGATAAAGGAGATGCTTCTAGAAATTAGTTACAGAAAGTCAGCGTTTATTGCTGTATTGTCTGGAGAGAAAGGGGGTAGTAGGGGCTACACCTCTGCAGACATTTCTGGAACAAATATTAGTCTAGTTCATGGAGGCCTGGAGTTCAGATGAATTACAGATACCAAAACTAGCATCAATCTCTTCCTGCCTTCTTATTGCCCACATGCGCCTTTCAACGACAGGACCACACTGGAAAACAGCTGGCATAGGAGCCTGAGAAATGAGGTTCTCAAATTTCTAGTTCTAGGGGTAGAGGAAAGAGTGGAGCAGGGGTGGTGTATGGCTGAAGACCAATGACAGTATTCTAAGCGAGTGCCTGGGAACAGAGAGCCTCAGGTTCAAATCCTGACACGTCTTTGGGTAAATGACTGACTTCTGTTTTAATATCTGTAAAGCGGAAATAATAATAAAAACAAGAAGAATGTCTTCTCTCCAGGGCCTCGTCTCAAATAAATCTAAATTGATATAAAGCTCCCTGTTCATAGAAAGTAGTTTCTATTGAGGCAAGTTGTTTATTTTAATTTATTTCTCCCATATTTCATACTTCTTTGTTTCTTGATTTGCCTATCTCTGCTTCCAAGTCATCACAGATCAGCGCCGAAGCTCACCATCCACAAAGACTTTGGAAAAGGTGACAGATACAATGAAGTTGTAGTTCATGTATAGAGAGACCTTCCCACATATGATCACAGATGTCGGTTCCTGCCCAAAGCTGTGCCTCTTCTCTCACATGCTTCACTACAGCTTCACTGGTATTGCTAAAAAAATGTTGACAGGAGTGGAGCAGAAGTCAAGAGTTCAAAATAAGCACACAGCTGCGATTGCCTAGGATACTCATATAAATAATTGAGGCAAGGAATGTATTCGCCATTTCATAGAGGGGATGACTGAGGCTAAGAGATATTGTAGATCGAGGTCACTAACCTCTGCTTACCAACTACTCCTGTCTCCAGTCTCTGTTGTAGGACTTGGATAGCTAAACTGCTTGGGTGGTGCTCAGCTCCTCTCAGCAAGTGTTTCCTGGGCGCCCACAGTGGGTGGGCATCAAGCCAGGTAGCTGCTGCCAAGCCCATCCCATCTGGATCCGACTCACGAGACTCACGAGGCTAGGAGGAGATTGGCAGCAGGAAGAGGATGGTGTGAGAAAAGAACATCTCATGCTCCCTTTGCCCACGCACGAGCTTCTCCCAGAGAAGTTGGATCAGTGACGTTATTCCACTTTCTGGCTCTTGAAATGCAATATTGGACTGATTCCAATTCAATCCCATTTAATATAAGCTTATGCAGCATTTACACAGATAAGTTGGTCCCACATGCTGTTCTGGGGGAGACAGAAAGGAAAGTGAAAAGACCACATTGTGTGGTCTACTGGGGATGCACAGGATTGTGGGATGCATAGAATAGAAAAGGCCCTCTTAATTCAGCATGGGATATCAGACCAATCATCTCAGAATGAGTGTCTTTGGAGCTGCAACTTGAAGGCAGAGAAAATTTACTTGATGAAGGAGGAGAGGACAGTTGTCCAGGCAGAGGGATCAAAAAATGCAAAAGACATTTGAGGAGCTAAGGAAGCCCTTGTGACTAATAGAGGGAGGGTAAAGCCCATTGTGAGTAGTGCTGAGTAAGAGGTGGGAAAGTGTAAGAGGTGGAAAAACTCATATAACCTATAAGTTATATCTGAGGGCTTGTGTGTCAAACTGGGGATAATAAATATTCATGAAGAGATGTTAAAATCAGAAAATATAGGCCCAGAGTCCTGGTTCAGAAAAATTATTCTGTCTGATTAAGGGCTGAAACAATGGAAGGCAGGAAGGGAACTGTTGCTGTCTTGGGCAGGGGAACTGGAGATGATCCCCAACTGCAGCAATGGAGAGACAGATTTGTTTAGAAGATTGAAATTTATTTATCAGTCACCACAATAGCAAACACATGGAAAGCTTGCTGTATGCTAAGCAACAATCTAAAATGAGTGACCTGTAAATCATTACAATTTGATAATGCAAGGAAGCAAGCCCAGAAGGAAACAGACCACATTTAAGGTTATGAACTTGGTAAGTGATGAAGTCAGAACTTGAACTCAAGTTCTCTCAATCCAGACTTCATGCTCTCATCCCATATGAACTCTATTTTAAGATTACAGTGCTTGGTGATATAGTATGTCAGGGAGGTAAAGGATAGAAAGAGAGTCCTTCCTGACTGACACTTTTCATTGAAACTTCTACAGGATGCTTAACTTTTCAGCAGAGCAAGGGCAATGCTGAAGGACAATGGAGAATGAAGTACAGCTGGATTCATTTGTGGTTTGTGGCCTCCTGTCTTTTGATCCCATTTTCTTTCTGGACTTTATGTTTTTACTATAGATAGAATGTGTGTGTCACCACAAAATTCTTATTTTGAAAATAATCACTTCAATGATATTTGAAGGTGGAGCTTATGGGAGGTGATAAAGTCATGAGGACAGAGTCCTCATGAATGATATTAGTGTCTTTAGAAAAGACATTCCAGGACCAGAGCAATAGTATAGCATGTAAGGAGTTTTCCTGCTATTTGCCAAGTTTAATCTGTGGTCCTCTATTTCTGCCAGGAGAGATCCCTAAGTAGAGCCAGATGTAAGCCCTGAGCATCACCAGCATGCTCTCAACCTAAAAAGACATACCAGAGAGTTCCCTAGTCTTTGCTTTATTTGAAGACCCAGCAAGAAGATGGCAGATAGAAGACCTTCACCAAGAACCACATCTATTAGCCCCTTGATTTTGGATTTCCAGCCTCAAGAACTGTGAGAAATAATCCTAAGTGGATTTTGTTTTAACATTACAACTAGATAAGACAACTTTTTGGACATTCCCTGGCAGTCTTGTTCAGAACTCCTAAAATCTGTGTCAAGGTATAGCTTAGCAAACCTTTCCTTCCTAGGAGGTTCTGAGAATAGAGACATGACTCTGTCATTGACATCTTGCTGGAGGCAGTTCTTTCTCTCCTACCCCACTCCCATCATACTTCACCGAGTAGCTTGCCCTCTAAATTGTTTATGGTGAAGGATCTTTTATTTATCCATTTCCAGCACGTTTTGAACCACTACTGTAAGATATAAAAAATTCTCGGCCTGTCAAATTGCTATAACGGTTACTAAGTCTTTACTCTACATTTCCCACCCCCTCTTTTGTATTCATATTATTGTGGATAAGTAATAGATAAATTGATAGATAAACCTCCATACACAGACCACACTTTGTTGAGCATTGCTCAAGTCTTTGTTTTCACTGCTACCACCTAGGACTCAGCAATATTTAGACTGCTGGACCTCAGTAATATTTACCTAACTGGTCCAACTTCATCAACTATGGACCTCTCCCACCCACTGTCTACCTTGTAGTAGTAGTAGTTAAAGAATTCTAGTTCATAAATCTGACCATGTCATATTCTTGCTAACACTCTCCTGGAACTTCCCAGTCCTCAGAGTGATTCATTCCTACTTCTGCTTTTCCATTTCAACTCTCCTTTTCATTCCTTGGACTTCTAGCCATACCAAAATAATATGTTAAAACAAGAAAGAGAAAATGAAACGAATACTCTTTCATACCTCAGGATTTTCTCAGAGGATTTTATGAATATGGAATCTCTTTCTATTAAAAATGGTTGATCTTTTCTTTCTGTTAGCCAGCACAATGGATTATTTATATTCTCTATAAGCCAAATGTCATACTGAACATTGGTATGCCAAAGGTAAAGGAGATAAAACTACTTTACTGTGAACTCATGATCTAGTAGGGAGAGACTGTAGATTGATGCAGAACATACAGAGGGTAAGATTAGTGACAAAGGAAATCAGAGGGTCAGTGGGAGTTCAGAGGAGGGTCTTGTTATCAGCTTGCGGAGTAAGGAAAATATGTGTGTGAGAGAGAAACTTGGACAGGTCACTAAGGAATCAATTAGTACTAGCCTGGCTGTAGCAGAGACTGGGATGATTAAAGTATTCTGGACTTAGGAACAACCTTCACAAAGTCTCAGAGAAACTAAGGTTTATGGCAAGAGAAATTTTTCTCATTTCTTTATTGTTCATCATCAGACCCTAGACTAGTTCTAGTGATATAGTGATGATACCAAAGACCTTTCATAAATACATGCATACATAGACAAAATCCAACAACAACAAAGCCCCAAACAATAACATTTCTAAGGATCTGGGAAATATATTAAGTGAAAGGAGCCTGACACAAAGAGTCACACATTATATGATCCTTTTATAAGTTATATTTAGGATAAACAAATCCATAGAACTAGGAACTGGAGACAGGGTATGGGGTAGGTGTTGTGGAGGCATGTAGAGTGACTCAGAGTTACGAGGTTTCTTTTGGGGGTTATGAGAATATTTTGGAACTAGATTGAGGAGATGTAAGTAAAACATTGAGAGTATGCCAACGGCCACTAAGGGTACTTTTAAAAGTGGTTTTTACTCTATGTTACTTTTACCTATATTAATGAAGAGTACATAGACACCTATAGAGACAGAAAACATTCACTTGACAAATACCAATTGCTTCCCCTGTGCCAAGTACTGTAAGATACATGTACATAGATACACACAGATAAAAACACTTATAGATCAAACAAAACACATGCCTCATGAAGACAAGCAGACATATTTGCTTATTGATTTAACAAATATTTATTGAGTGCCTACCATGTGTCAGGCAGCAGACCAGATGCTGGCTCTGCAGTAGGGAACAAATAGATATAATTACTATCCTCATGGCTTAAGGACATGAACCCATAATCACCTGCTGAGGCACATCAGATCCAATACACAATAATATGCTTACCTCAACTAGGATACCACCTAAGTCCACTAGCCAAACATGTGCTGGATGAAAAAAAAAAGTAACAGCACACTGATGGGCAAGCATAAACCTCCATATGCCCTAACGTGCACACATCCCTCATGCAATCAATGGAAGTTCCATTAAAAGTCAGATTAAAACTGGTTTGGGATTTCAGAGCCTTCTCAGGAGAGGGGAAAATACAGGTCTCAGTAGAAGGGCCTGCAGCACTGAGGAAAAAAATACCCAAGTCTCACTTAAGTGATTTTTGGCAGAAATCAAATTAACGGCGAGACTATGGACTGCTGACAAGGTGCTCGATCATGCTCTGCTGTGTGAATGTGTTTCTTAGACATGTTGTTTTCATTAGCACTTTGCTTGATAATGATAAATGGCATTTTCATTTGAAAGGAAAATATTAAAAAGTTCTGATTTGCAAGAGCAAGTTAGAATAAATGATATTATTATGTCCTGTCACTTGTTCAGCTCAGAGAAAAATAATAATAATGATAATAATAAAAAAAACCCAACAGCTTTCTCTGCTGAAGAAACACAAGCATTTTATTTCTCCAGTGGGCCATTTGCTCGCCATCAAATCTGTCCTTGGTGCAGAACCTGCCAAAAGGCATTGGTTTGTGAGAATGAGGGAGAATTCCTACAGATGTCAAAAGCTGTTGGGTGACCTTGAAGAAGCCCTGGTTCCCTTAAGGGCTGGTGTAGTGGGGGGCAAGTGTATGTGGATTGTAGGGGCTGGAGGCTGGTTCTGTTAGTTTATTGAGGCTCTATTGGGATTTGGAAAGTATTTTCTTGCCTTTGGGTCAAATTTTAGTTCTCTCTCCTTTGTCTCCTCTGAACTAATTTGAAGGACTTTAGGCTCATGACTACTGTTGACCTGCTTAAAACCCACGAAGGGCAAAACATTATTATAGGGACAGTCCCATTTTTTACTGGCATCCAAACCCTTAATCATTATGATCCTATCTCTAGAGTCAATATCCTCATCCCCACCTTCATCTATGCCCCCTGAACATTGTATTGTTCCTCCATGTGCATTTTCCTTATGCACCTTGACAAGTCCTTAGGTGAACTATTTCCAAGAACCAGCTCAAGTATTTCCCTATGAATCCTCATCTGAACTTTCTAGGATGGAGCTTCACTCATCAGTTCCTAAATTTTAGTTTTACCTGCTCTATCACAAATGTGATGCATGCGAACACCTGGTGTTGATGAAAGACTGAACATTATCAGCATTTAGGGGTGCTGACGGAGGGAGCAGGTGAGATGAAAAGGATCTGGGTGCAGCCAGTAAAGATACTAAATCCCTTCACATAAATACATGCTATACAGACAAAATACACACAGACAAAACCCAACAACAACAAAGCTCTGAAATAATAACATTTTCAAGGATCTTGGAAATATATAAAGTCATAGGAGCCAGACACACAGTCATACATTTTATGATTCTTTTATAAGATATTTTTAGGATAAGTTAATCCATAGAGCTAGGAACTAGAGACAGAGGTTGGGGTAGGGTTAGGGTTAGGGCATCTTCAAAATGACTTTACACCCCTCTTAAGCCATGCAGTGCTCCTGTCTCTGGCTCCCATACCACAGATTCTGTGATAAATCACTCTTCATTTCTATTTTTTTGTCCTCTTTTATCCTTGGTTGGGATTATTATTGTGAAAACAGGAATGCTACTTAGAGAGCATCACACCTTAAATTGTGGTGCTCACATATTTGGTTGTGATGTTTTCTGGGGTCACACTCCTTTAGTTGTGGTGTTTGCTTCTTCGGAGGTTGGTGCTCTGGGCTGTGGTGCTCACACATATGTCTAATTGTTTAGGAGATCCTACTCTTTTGTTGAGTTGTATACAGTTGGCTGTTTGGTGGAGATCAGTTGTAGCAGATAAAGCAGAGCTGCAAAGCACAAACAGTAGTTTCCAGGGTCACATTTGATGCATGCAGATGGCCCCAGAGATCAAACCTCCAGCCTTGTATATGCAAGGCAGGACCTTTAAGTCACTGTCTTCCATTTCTCCTTCACACATTAAAGTGTTTTCAGTTTTCTGCATCTTTGATGCTGACCATTTCTTGCCCCTAAACTGGGATCGTCTTTAGCCCAGTATGTGTTATACATTGTCTTGAAACTCCCAGAACTCTATCAGGCACTGCTAAGATCAGATATTTGCTAGGTAATCAAGCTGGATGGGTTCTCCAAGAAGAGATTTCTACCTAAACCTAAACAGAAGCTGAAAGTGGAAAGTTAGGGTGAATTGTTTGCATGGCTGTGATCCTGGTATTTCTTCATATCAATAATGTAATCTTTATTTTCTCCAGAGGTGAATCAGAGTCAGATAAGCTGCTTTGAAAACCCAGCACATCTCAACGAGGGTCGATGGCATCAGCATGCATTGGGAGATTTCCAATGTCTGCTGTCAGCACAGGCGATTGATGAATACTCGCTCCTTTCTCCGTTGCTGCAGAGGAAACCTACTGTGATATGAGAGAGTTGAAAGTCTGCTGTCTCTGGACCGAGTGATAGATGCTTAAGGTCAATGACCACAGCAATGATGCAGGACTTTGAAGCTGTTTTTTTTTTCCCTTCTTCATCACTGGGTCACCTATTTTATTGCCTCCTTGGTTGCTTTCCAAGAGCCCAGTGCAACTAACATGCAGTGAGCTTCCATTGAGCACCACTCTACTTGGTATTTACTTGCAGGAGAAGTCCTACTGTTTGCATTTTACAGATGAAGAACCTGAGATTCAGAGAGGTGCAAAGGTCTTGCCTATAGTAGATACTGGATCCTAGCATATTCTTGACAGAGCTAGAAACTAAGTCTGTTGCTTTTATTTAGTGAAAGATATCCCTTCTCAAAGCATTTGTTCTGAAATAGGTACTGGGGATTCTGAATGGGTTATGGAAATTGAGGTCAAGAGGAGTATTTGTGGGACTGGAGACATAGCATGGAGGTAGGGTGTTCACCTTGCCTGTGGAAGGATGGTGGTTCGAATCTCGGCATCCCATATAGTCTCCCGAGCCTGCCAGGAGCGATTTCTGAGCATAGAGCCAGGAGTAACCCCTGAATGCTGCCGGGTGTGACCCCCCCAAAAACCCCGAAAATCCCTCCCCCCAAGAAAAGAGAATTTGTATCCTGGCTGACTCTGATGATTATTATAACTAGGACCTACTTTCATCTTTAATTTCCTTGGTTCTCATCTCACATCTTGGCCAGTACTTGTTATATTATCAGGCCACTTTTCCACTCCAATCTTTACTTAAGACATGCTTCCTGTCTGGCAGATTTTTCCAGCTCATAATCTACTTCCTCAAACTTCTTACCTAACTAACTCCCTGTCAAACTGCATGCACCTTATGATCAGGGACATGGATTTCCTTCACTCTTGAATTGTAACTGATACATAGAAGTTGCTCAGTGGATATGTTTTAATGACAACCATTGTAGCATGCTCTTCATTGTTAAATTGTAACACCTGTAATATTTTTTTCTAGAATGGTACTTCTTGACTTATTTTAGGTCACCTCCTTTAAGAATCTGCTGCTGGGAATCAGTCATATGCTACAAATAGAGGAATCACAGATTATGCTATGTTGGGTTGGATTTTTGACAGTCAGTGAGGCAAAAATCATGTGTAGATGAAATTGTCCTTGAAAATCTTTTAAATTATCCATAAAGTACAGAGTACTTAACTTTGCACAGTAGTTAGTTGGCTTATATTTGGGAGCTATTCTGTGTGAAAAGGCCTTCTTTAAATGTAAGGGTCATTATATATATATATATATATATATATATATATATATTAAGATGCTTACTTAGAAGAGGTGTTGGTGCTAGTGAGATAGCTTAAATGTTGAGCACATAATTTGACATATAAGTGACCCAGGTTTGATCTCTGGCACCGCATGCTCCTCCAGCACTGCCTAGACTAGAGTCTTAACCACTGAACCATGAGAAACTCTTGAGCATCTCTGGGTACCACACTGTCTAATTTAAAAATACATTTTATCAAACCTGTAGATCTATGCCACTATATGAAACTTAACCTCATTTTTAAGGACTTATGAACCTCAAAGATCAGATATGAAGTTTAAGTTAAGAACTTTGACTTAGATATGTACAAAGTCCATTTCATAAAGTAATTTATTTTAACTTTCAAGACATTCTTCAAAATGGTGGTATTGATATTTCTACTTTATAGATAAAGAAATCAAAACTCAGAGAAACAGGATTACTTTTAGTCCAAAGACCTTGCTTTCTTGTTCAACGGCTTTGCCCAGACTCCCAAACTCTACTGTATTGATAGCCACCTTGAGGACTAACTAATAATTGATCTTGTTGATGGAATGAGTGGGTGTGTGATTTTAGTCTTGTTACCTCTGTTTAGTTTCCAGCCTTTTCAAATCTCAGGAGCTCTCTTTACACAATAAAGATAGTAATATCCACTGAGAAGTGTCCTTGTGAGATGAAATGAGCCATTCAATGTGACAGTGCCTGGCAGTGTGCCTAGGATGTGGCAAGGGTTCCCCAAGGGTTAGATTTTTTCTCCTTAATGTGAGCACCCTTGGAATATCAGATAGAGAGAAGATTTCTCTGTGAAGTGTCCTCTTCTGACCTTTCAAGGCTTCAGACAGTTGAATAAGAGTAGAAGTCTTGGGAAAAACTGCTTTATAATAAGCAAATATCTCCCCTTTGTTATAGAAATTTCCTTATCTTAATGCCATTTATTGAGAGCGGAGAAGCAGACACCAGGGGCCTGTTCAAAAGTCAAAAAGTTGACTTTAGACCATGTCTGCAATTCAAGAAACTTTCAGTTTTTATTTTTGGAACACACTTGGCAATGCTCAGGGCTTGCTTCTCTCTCTGCATTCAGGGATCACTCAGGGGACATTTTGGGGTGTTAGAAATAGAACCTCAGTGACCACATACAAGGCATACCCATTGTACTATTGCTCTGGTCCCTTAAATTCAAGAAACTGTTAAATTAAAATACATCATAGTGCAAACAATTCAGTTACTCTGTAAATTCATACAGGTTTTTAAGGTTCTTCATGAGTCACTGTTAAATGGTTCCTTTCCCAATGGCTGACCATTTCATGTGAAGACTCAAGTCTTGCAGATGCTTTCAGAGCCTTTATCAGCCAAAGTTCATCTGGGAACCACAATCTATGCTTGGAAACCTGGTAGAAGTAATTTAGAACAGGGACTAGTTACCAAAGTTTGAGAAAATTTGAAAGAGCCACCAAGAGAAGGAGAGACAACTCTAAAATTAGCAAATTCAGGGGTGGCCAATTCCCCCTAATAGTGTAGGAATTAAGGGAGGGAGCAATGTTATTAGGGCTCAAGAACTGGAATTACATCCCAACCCACGTCTTTTGCTTCTCCAAGATGAACCATGGTGGGTCCTGGAGCTCCAGTGAGTTCTATTTCCTGCTAGATATGTCCCTCAAATCAGAGAAAATAGATACACCTGGATTTCTTCCCTTTCATATCTAGTCTTTTTCAGTGCCTCCTATTATCTAAACGTATCAAGAAAGCAGAGTGTGAGGAAGCAGAAAAAATCAGCCACTGAGGACACAGGATCTTCAGGGTATGGTACACTCCTCCACTGCACTACGTTAGCCCTCTGACACTTGTCCAAAATTTCACATTTACTGACTAGGCTTCAGTCACATTAGCCTTGTCAGTGTTTTTACACACCAAAACTTACATTTGCTATTTCTTTGCTTTGTGTTTGGTGCACTAGGTACCAACATGGCTTTCTTTGTTGTTATTATCTCTTCTAAGTGAAACCTTCTCTGTTCATCCTACTTAATATTCTCCTTTCCTTCTGTTAAGTCTTCTTTTCTTCGTCCTGCTTTATTATTTCTAGCTATTGTGTTTATAGATTATTGAATTATGTATGTGCATATATATATGTATATTAGTGTCACTTCTCACTGTAGAGTGTATGCTCCATGGGGGCAAAGATTCTTGTCTACTTTTTTTTTGATAATGGCATACTCAGTGCTAAAAATGTACCTGACAAATAGTAGATATTCAAGAAACAGTGATAAAATCATAAATAAATGAAAGAGCTAAATGTCTTCTTTGCTTTTAATGACTCATTAATTCATTGAGTGAACTCCAGTGTGGAGGATGGGTCTGAGTGGGGGTGTGGGAAGAAGGTAGCCTGAACAATCAGGATGTACTTCTGATTTCTACACCTCTGTTTCTCCATGCACAAGGCAAAGAAACCAAGCAGGAGAACTCAAAGGATCCTTTCAGCCCTCCCTTCTATAAATCTAAGAGTATTTCCCAGAAGAAATGCTTGGAAGATAAAATTAATCCTCTCCTTAATCAGCACTTCCCATCTCTCTGCACGTGACTTGTCAGGGGAACTTTTCTTTGATGCTCACACATTGCAGGGAACTTGTCACATCTTCCATCTCTGGGAACATTCTCACCTGAAATTTAAAGGTAAATATTTCAGTTGTGAGTCTCTCTGTCATGACTCAAATAATTTTAAAATTGCTTAGATGTCTTTGCTTAACAATGTTCAGATTGTTCTAATGCAGGGGAAAAACGGTAGTTTTAGACACAGTAATATTGATAGCAGCTAGTAATTTCCATCTATTTCTCACAGTCATTTGCACCGTAAGGTTTACCAAGGAGAACTTTCTACTTAGTTAAAAGGCATTCTATCATCAGGACCTAGTATTGTGCCTGAAAATGAAAGGTGCTCACCGGATAGTGGTGTTGGTAATTATTTTCTTGGAGAGAGATGATAAAGTCGTCCTGCTTATTTCTAGGGTGCAATATTGTCTTTAGGAGTCTTGGTATAAGAGGTTGTTTTTCTACAATAGACTATTTTAGAAACTAGATCAGGACCACTGTAAGAGGAGTAGACACTATGTAGGGTGAAAACACACACACACACACACACACACGCGCACACACACACACACAACAAAACTAAGAACTGAAAGTACTGAGGAAAGTTTGCAACTTGGAAGGGATGTGTCAATGGACATACAGCCTCATGTTGTCACACTACTTCCTCATTCACTTAGTGCAGTGGTGGGCAACCTTTTTTTTTCAATTGAGCCAAATCTCCCCAAAACCACGACTGAAATTTATTTTGAGAGCCACACAGGGTGCACACTGACAGAGGCTAGGAGCAGCGTCCTGACTCCTGGAGCGGCCGCCCAGCACACAGAAGAGCCAAATTAAAAGTGTAGAGTCACATGTGGCTCGCGAGCCACAGGTTGCCTATCACTGACTTAGTGGATTGTCTCAGGCTCTGTCGTGGCCTCAGCAGTTGTCTCTAGTCAAAAGAAGAAATGTATGTACTGGAAATATCAGGTAATTGATCTTAGTGTAATGGAAGGAGAAAGTATAGAATGTTCCATTGAATCTTCAGAATATTAAAGAAATATGTTTCAATAATTATTACACAATTTGACTTTCTATCTTTACTCACAATTCTAGGAAAAGGGGGAAAGATCATTATAATAAAGTCATCATTATCCCCATCTAAAAAAAACAAATTAGAGGTTTTTGGGGTTTTTAGGGTGGTACAAGCAAGAAGGAACTTGGGTCCACATATTCCTGTGTGAATGAGAAGTTTCTACCCACCAGAATAGAAATATTTCTACTCTCCAATGAGGACTTTGTATAAATGAGAAATAACAAAAAGCACTTGCAGAGCTTATTAATAACCTATATTTCTGGGTCCCACCTTGAATTTCCATTTTTGTGGGTCCTGAAGTGGGGTCAGAGAATCTGTATTTTGAGCCAGCTCCAGGTGATACTATATGTCAGCTATTTGAAGACAACACTCTGAGAATCACCATGCTAACTCTTAGGATGGTGAGATTTAGTAGATGGAATGTATAATCTCTGGAGTTAGGTCTTCCTGCAGAAGAAAAGGAGTGACCAAGGGTCTTCTGAGGGCCAAGGCATGAGCTGTGCAGGAAGAAGCCTTGGTAAAATGTTGAGCCAGTGTTGGCAATGACGGCAACAGCAATGACAGGTACCCATATTTCTCCATGTGCTGAGTGCTGGATGACTCTTGATATCTGATACAATAAGGATTCTTATCTCAGTATTTTCTCTTTTGAGGGGGAAAGTTCCCAGCTGCAAAGGAGCCCTAAGTTTCCTCCCTCAAACTTGGAGAAAGGAGGAGGAAAGAGGTAGTGAGATTTAGTGGGTGGTATGTATAAAATCTAGAGTCAGAGAGCCTGGGCTGAGCTCCCATTTCCTCAGAGATGAACTGTGAATTCTGGAAAAAAAATCATACTGTTGCTGAGGTAGGGTGGTTGTGGAGGGATAAAAGGTAATCCAGCAAAGACAGCTGCTTATTTGAAATTTTGCCAACACGAGGGAAGGCTAGTCAGATAGTGGCTTCAAGTGCTGATAGTAGACATATCAAAGGTGGGCTAGGAAGAGGAATTTCTTCTTTGATTCCTGTACTGAGGTTGATGGAAGGAAAGCAGCAGATCTCATCCAAGTGTCCTGAGAACAAAGAGAAGCCAAAGGGACAAGAACAGCAGTATTAAGGGGTTTGAGATACAGGCTGCAGAGTCCAGTGATGGACCATCGAGAGCTGAACTCAGACCAGAAGACAGAGGACACAGGACCTCTCAGAGTAGCATAGGACGGAGCGAGTGACACTACTCATTTTACTTGGGTAAAAGAGAGAGAGGTCTGAATATTCGAGAGGAACTTAGAACCACTTAAGCGGTACAGTAGAGACTAATTTATAAGCATCAGAAGTTTGTATGTTAATTCCACACACTCAAAGATCCACACTCAGGAGTCGATTTAGTTTCACAATCACCTAATGCCTCTGGCTCTCAGATTCTTCACCACTTGTTGTGCAAAGAAACACTTGCAAAAAGGAATAGAGAAGATTATAGAGAACATAATCATGTTCCTGGTCTGTACTTAAGGAAAATGCAGTATTTCTCATAATATCTGCTTTGAGCTCCCAGATGCCACTTCAGAGCCAGGCCTGGTTGTACATTAGTTTTTAGAAGTCCAGTTCTTTTCCCCGAACTGCTTGAATTTCTTTTGAGGAAACCTAAGCAAGGGAATATGAAGAAATTGTTGCTAGCTGGTGCTATCCTAGAACTCCAGCCTGGCTCTCCACATTGCATTTAGCCGTCTCCCTTTGTTTCTAATTCTTCCAAGACTGCAGTGGCCACAGTTTAATTTGCTTAATGTATAACTTTCCCAAACACAGGAATGGTTTCTACAAGTTTCAGTGGAGGGAGAAGGAAAGGCTGGGTGTGTGTGAGGGGAGGAAGGCGGAGGCAATGTGAGCCCTGACATTGTGACCTTAGCTGGGCAGAATCCTGGTTAAGGTACCTTTCTGCCAGCAGGCAACCTTTCACACTGCTTTCTCAAAATGCCAAGAAATCGTCTGGAATCGCCACTGGAAAGCCGCAGGCCTGGCAAAGACAAAGCAAAAATGCAAAACAAAACAGAAATGCTTTTTAACCTGCACTGTAGCAAAATAGCCCTTGTTGTTAAGTTTTTTTTTTTTAGCCTCTCTGAATACAAACCAGATTTGAATATTTCTCCTTTTGTCCTTTAACACCTGGTTATGACATCCTCTATGCTCTGACGATGACACCTCTGAAGGTCACCAGTTCATTTCACTGGTATCTACAGATGAAGGATGCTAACTGAGGAGGTAGAAAATGGTCGTCCCTGGTGTACAGACTTGGAGTTCAAGAATGAAGAGAGACTGGCTGTAGGTCCCACAGAAAAGGGATTTAAATGCTCAGGTTATTTAAATGAAAACATTTTTCTTTATCCTCTCCCTTTCCATTCACTGTTGTTCGAGGTTCACTCATGCTTGTGTTGCTCTCACACTATTAGTTTCAGTGCTTACCAAAAACTTCACACTATGTTGGGACACTAAAATCTCTCTTGACAGTGTTGTTGGGGTTGCATGTGGGTGGTCCTAGAATCAAACCTTCAGCCTCCAACCTGTAAGGCAGTCTCTTAGCCATTGACCTTGTGAGTCACCAACCTTAGGTCTTCATGTTATGTCACACTATTTAGAAAGAAGGTAAGACATGAAGTCAGTGACCTTGGAATCTAATCCACACTCTGTACTACATAGGATCTGCAGTGTGATCTGGCCTTGCCCAGCCCTGCTTTGTGTTCTGATCCATTGACCATTTACTATTTCCTAGACCCTCTCAGCCTCTTCTAGGTCATTGCATTTATGTTCTTTGTTTGGTTCTTCCACAATGACTTCTTCTTATCCTCAGGTTTGTCCAGGTCTTTTCTCTGAGGGAAAAAGATCCTGTCTAAGAAGAACCTCTGTTATTTTCTTACATAGCACCTTCCTTCTCAGCTCTTATCACAATCTGCTATTATTTTATTCATTGAATGAACAGATGGACAAGTGAATTAGCATCCAAGTCATTCAATTCTAATGATTTAATTTATTTATTCAGAAAATATTTGAGTTACCTACTAAAGAAAACTGTTTTGGAAGTTGAGGTTAAGATCATCAACAAAATATACAAATCTCCATGGTAGTGAGGAATTGTAGGGCACAGAAAAATAATGGATTTAAATGACACTTCAAGGAGTTTATCTGAATGGTTGAAAGGATAGTGCTGCCATTTGCTGTCATGGGGGAGAAGAGAAATTT
This sequence comes from Crocidura indochinensis, assembly GCA_004027635.1. Lineage (NCBI taxonomy): Eukaryota > Metazoa > Chordata > Mammalia > Eulipotyphla > Soricidae > Crocidura > Crocidura indochinensis. Next base: position 4,831 of record PVKC010002966.1, on the reverse strand, counting down.
GGGTGGATGGGAAAGTAGATGAAATTTTTTTTTCTGTGTTAACTTTGTGATGCCCTTTTGAGAGTCAGGTGGAGATGTCAACTTGGCAAATAGTAGGCACATCTCCAGAGTTCAAGGGGAGTCATCTGGGCATTAATTCTATTAAAAACTCTGAATAATGACCCTGCGGAGTAAATGAAGTTAGATCAAGGATCTAAGAACAGTTAGAGGTCAAAAAGATAAACTAAAAGATGGTTATAAAGGGAAAACTAGTAAAATGAGGTAGAATTTTCACTTTAGAATAAAGGGGCAAGAAAGCATTAAAGGCTTTAAGAAAGAGGTAAAGAAAAAAATGCTATTTAGAGGGGCCGGAGAGATAGCATGGAGATAAGGCGTTTGCCTTTTATGCAGAAGGACGATGGTTCGAATCCCGGCATCCCATATGATCCCCTGTGCCTGCCAGGAGCTATTTCTGAGCATGGAGCCAGGAGTGACCCCTGAGCGTGGCTGGGTATAACACAAAAACAAAAACAAAAAACAAGAAAATGATATTTAGAAAAGAAGAAATATGAATAATCTAAAGAAATAATGTTCCAGGAAGTTTTAGAGTTCATATAGGGGCCAGTATTTACTTATTAAAGGGAACCGTGTCAGCTTTAATATGTATTTTTCTTTTGGCATGTCCAACTAAGAAAGTGCAGACGCAAAGTAGATGGAGCACTTTAGCTATGCTAAATAATATAGTAATACAATGAACGAAGGTTGTGCAATGAAAATAAATATGTTTGCAAGCCCAGGTTTCTATGTTTGACCATGGTATTCATACTGAATAGAAAGGGCTGGCAAGAAGAATGGATAAGATGAAAAGGTAAATTGTAGGTCCCAGAGGGGTTGAGGGTTATTTTGAGTATGCTAAAGAAGTAGGATAGGAATAAGACATGAAAAAAAAAATGAAGCCTGAAATAGAAATAACGGATTAAGGGAAAAGATATGAGCAAGGTGGGCATGATGAAGTGGAAAGAAAGCAGAGTCTGGGGAATTCAGAAGTCAAGATATTGGAAGGATAATCATGTGCATATTGAAAATTTCAGCTATTATAACAATTTAGTCTTGCAGAGTGTGGCTTAATCAGATGGTGTAGACATGTACCTGGCACACAATAGGTTCTCAATCAATGCAGTTTAGTCCTTTGTACACTATGGGTTAAGGGTGCTGTAGTTTTACCCTATTCTTCTAAAACATAGCTTTATGGAAGGTGTAGAATCAGAAGACTGGGGATGGGGGTGGGGTGACCATTGGTGCACAAGCCTAGAGCTAGGGAATATGAGGGTCTATGTGACAAGGGTTGCCCTATAGTACAGGTCCAGGTTGTTCTGCAGACTTCAGGCTGGACTCCCACTTAGCCACACGCCTTCAGCTCAGCGGCGGCAGCAGCAGATGGTGAGAAGTGGGTGGGCTGGGGGTATCTGCAACTGATCCCACAGTTGCAGATTAATGAGGCCTCATGCCCGCCTTCTTTTTTGCAGTGTGCCAGCCGACAGTAGCTTCCTTTGCTGGGGTGGGTTTGTTTGTGGGAAATTTTCTGGCACTGAAAGCTCAGCACCTGATTGAAAACTTCCTCTCCTCCTCTTTTCTCCCCTCCTCAGTCTCTTAGGCGGGTTTCAAATCGTTTTGGGACGAATGGCCCTGGGATTCCTCTTGGTGTCAGACAGGTGATGCAGTGGTCAATAGTTCTGATTCTGTATTTACATATGGGGAAACTGAGGCTTTGATATTTTAACCATTCAATCTGTGGTTGGAGGCTTAGGACTATACATACATTCCAAGCCCATCTGGTAGCTATGCCACATCCCTGAATTGTCATAGGCTCCATGCAGAAGAACTTGACTATATTTGAGGTTCAGCTGCATATGTAAGTCATGAGCATTGGGAACTATATATCTGCCACCTGTGGATTTTGACTGTTGCCTTCATCGTTGTAATACGCCACCTCCAGCTCTAGACATCACATCAGCATCCCAAGTGGGAAGAAGAAAGAGGGGGTGGAGGAACTAGCACAGGGAAAACAGTGTCAGATGAAGTTATTCCCATTTAAATAGTCTCACCAGGATCGTCTTGTTACATTTCATTGATCAGAACTGTGTGATGGGACCATCTCTCACTACTTGGTAAACTAATCTGTAGATATGCATTTTGATGTTCTAATAAAACTTGAATTCTACTAGAAAGAGAGAAAAAGAATTAATATGGACTGTGAAAAATACTATGTTTTATTCAGGGAATAGTTTGCAGTTTTGCTTGGCTGGACCACAAACTGTGAAGTAGACAGAGAAGAGGGATTAGGTTAAATTAAACAACCAGGGTCTAGATGCAGGTCTCGGGCTCAAGATTGGCTATAGCCTCTGGGTGCTTGGGTGGCAACAACAGAGGAGTGACTTGGTCAGATTAGCATTTTATGCAGATTATTCTGCTGAGGGGAGAAGATGTGGTGACAGATGGCAAGGAAGGGAGGTTTCCTTTGAGGTTAGTGCCAGATTCCAAGTACATAGAAGGTGTCCAATTAATCACATTTATATAAAAGTATAACATTTAAATCAGTCAAGAGAAAGGAAAGTAGGGAATGCATTTGAGAAATTTTCAGGAGATAAAATTAGCAGGGTTTGTTAAATATATTTGAATGTTGATGAAAGTGGAGTATAAGGATTACCAGGTTTCCCACCATTAATTGAGATGAGAGAGAGAAACAAATGAGCAAGTATATAACTTGCTCACAATGACACAGTAGGATTTGAACCTAAATTCTCTGGGTCAGAGTCATTTTTCTTACATGGCTGTATACCACCACACTTTTTGATCTCTGGAGCCCAAAAAAGCTGTCCACAGGTGCCTTTGGATCCACTGATTCTTTCAACCCACCATCCCAAGAACCCAGGGATGAAGTTAATATGGCAGTGTCATCTATTTTTCCAAAGTGTTCAGTCTGGCTAGGTTATATAGAGAACCACCCAGTCAAAGGCCATCATGTACATCACCCTTGTTCTCACTTGCCTGAGGTATCAGGAAAGATGTGGAGGAGAATTAGCTTCTTCCCACAACCCTCTTTTTTGTAATCTTTTCCTGCTTCATGACTGATTGGAATATTATATCCCCATTGTTTCTGTAGCAAGTTACCTTGAATTTGGTGACTTAAAATTTGCTCTTATTTTAGGAATCAGAAATCTGAATTTAAAGTGTTGTCACACCCCCTATTCTTTCTGGAGACTTCACAGGAGAATCTATTTCTTTGCCCTTTTCAGTTTCTAGAGGCCATGGCATTCCTTGGCTTGTGGGACCTTTCTCCTATCATCATCATATTTTCATCATTATATATACTATTAAATTATTCTCTCTTCTTTTTGGCTGACACTGGGCTTGCCTGGGTAATCTATGACAAGACCTTTCAAGATCTTTAACTGAAGCACAGTTGCAGAATCCTTTTTTTCATATGGGCAGCATCTGGGTTATGGTTGTTGGCATTTGGCATCGTTGAGAAGGGTTTTTATTCACTTTACCATCATGAGGGCCTTTCCTAACCATGATTTTTATGCTAAGCTCTGTGCTGATTAATAGGGAAAAACTCTTGTTCATGATAAATCCATAGTTTAGGGGCAAAGACAGAGAAGTAAACAGCATATTACTTTGGAAGCTCAGAAGAGTAATATATTCTGGCTTAAAAAGAAACTCCAGCGGAGACTATATTCATGCTCTATCCATGTAATTAGACTAAAATTTGAGGTAAGTTTAAGAATTTCATGAATGATGTTGCTGATAATGATAACAACATACATTTGATTAGTTAATGCTATCTTCCAGGTTATTTTAAACATAATGCTTATTATAGCATTTGACCCTCTCAGTGGGATTCTTTATCATTATCATTTCATAGCTGAGTAAAACTGAAGTAGGAAGAAGATGTTCTATAGGTTGGATTGTAGATTCTTCCCATTACTCTGCAGGCAAAGATCAAAGTCTGTGGCCTTTAGAGTTCTTGGTGATCAGATTTATGCTCTCACACTCATCCAAGCTCTATTCCCATCTCACTGCTAACATAATGGCAACCTTTACACCTTTGAGCCTCATTTCTTTCTCTGGACCTTTGCATATGCCATTTCCCCTCTGCCAAGATGGTTCCCAACCAGTTTTAATACCACCGTTACGGTATACTCCTTATACTCAGCTAGGCAAATTCTGAGCAACCTGTATTTGACCTTGACAACATTCATTTCCAGTTTTTTATAATGATCTCTTTTGCTCCTTCAGCGTATACTCCGAACCACATAGCAGATGACCGGTTTTTGCTGGTTCAATAAAAATATATAGGGAAGGTGAGAGTCTAGGGGTGAAGGATATATTTTGTGCCTCCTTGATTTGTTCTGAGTATTTGGGGGCAGTGCAGAAAATGAAGGAGCTCACCCAGGTGATTCTTAATTGCTTGTTCCAGCAATATCTTAGGAGTCTAATGGTCAGCTCTGGGGAGCTAAGTTAGCTGTTCATAGTTTTACTTTCTGGTTCCATCCTTACTCCAGTCAATTTTTATGGAATTAAATAGATTTGTCAATAGACTCATTTTGTTGACTATTTAAGAATACTTTTTTAATTTTTTAATAATATTTCTTTATTTTTTTGTATATTGTTGACAATAATATTTTAGGTACATATTAACATAAAATCAGGGGGATTCCCATATCAAATTGTCCTCCTTCCACCTCCATTCCCATCCTACCACCCATATCCACCTCCCTCTCCCTTGTGGCTGCTAGAATAGATGGTCTCCTCTGTGCCTAGCTTACGGCTTAGTGGTCTTATACTTGTT
>PVKC010002965.1:22283-40974 GCA_004027635.1 Crocidura indochinensis | reverse complement strand
AGCATAACATATAATATTGTATAGTATCATATTATTATATATAGTAATATAACACTATATTAATTAATAACAAGAATCTGTTATATTTTATTAACTGTAGTTTTGGACCAGATAGTGCTTAGAGCTCACTTCTTGTTCTGTTTTCAGGGATCAATCTCTGGGGCTCCATTTGTTGTACCAGAAACTAAGCCAGCCTCAGCACATGTAGTGCAAGAAACTTAAATCTATCCTATTGCTTCAGCTGATTTTATATTTAAAATTTTGCTGTGGATTTGTCTAAATACACTAGCTGGGAGGCTATTTATCAACAGAATGGTCAATATCCAAATAGTACTTCTAATATATAGAACAAAAATGTTAAAATATATCAGATTTCTAGGGTCTCTCACAGATAAGGAGATACTATGGACAGAGAAAATCCAAAGCAATGAGCTGGTAGATTTAGACCTAAAGATACTTAGTATCAATTGATTGAGAATCTCAGGTTGAATTATTCAGTTATTCAATTGTTGACTTCACCTGGCAGACATCTATATATTAAATTCACTTAGGAGATCTTAATAATTAATGCATTTTGTCAATATACAAGTCAAGGGCATAGTTCTTGAGGTCTAAAAGATGAGAGTTTAGGGGCCGGGCGGTGGCGCTGGAGGTAAGGTGCCTGCGCTAACCTAGGACAGACCACGGTTCGATCCCCCGGTTCCCCATATGGTCCCCTGTGCCTGCCAGGAGCTACTTCTGAGCGAATAGCCAGGAGTAACCTCTGAGCGTCACTGGGTGTGGCCCAAAAACCAAAAAAAAAAAAAAGATGAGAGTTTAATACCAAATTGGTCACCCCTTAGAAAACAGTTTAAATTATCTAAGCCTCAGTTTCCTTATCATTAAGATGTGAGTAACACTTATTTTCTTGGATTTGTAAGATTGTGGTGAGTACTCGACTACAGAATGAATGGTGTTCCCTACTAGGTAAAGGAGCAAAGTGGGAAATGTCAATGTTTACACATGAAGGAAGAGGGAGGCAAAATCATAAAATAGAAAAAAGAAAGAGGAAACATGCATGGTTCCAGTGGTTCAAGTTCAGCTCCTGCATATAAACACTGTTGAGAAATGTGGGGCAAATAGTTTCCTATGAGTCACCATCATTCACTATTGTGCCCATATTGAGCAGATAGTCTAAAATTATGTGAGAATATGGAAGAGAGAAAGAAGTTAGGGATGAGGAAACAGGACACCTGAGACATGGAACTTGAATGAGCTATATTCAAAGAGCCCCAAATTAATTTTATTATTTTGGTTTGGAGTCATACATATATGGCTGCACTCAGTACTTACTCATGGCTGTGTGCTCAGGGATAACTCCTGACAATGGTCAGAAGAGTGACCATATGTGGTGCTGGGGATTAAACCTGGAACAACCACATGCAAAACAAGAGTCTTCCCTGATCTACTATCTCTGTGGTACAAATCCCCAATTTTACAGCAGGTTTCATTGAACTGAAGACTCAACATTTTTCATTCATTCCTCATAGTGTAATCCAGAGCATTTCCGAACCAGGGGCCATATGAATACTTTATGTGGGAGATGGGTGAAAATTGCATGAGTTGTCCACAGGGTCAAGAGGAGGTCAGTCAGTATGACAGAAGTTAGTGGGGGCCTACATAAAGGAAGCAAGTTTGGAAAGGACCACAATCCCCGCCCCCACCAAAAAAAGATTCAGAAACACAATTCTAGAGGGTCAGTTGAATTTAGCCAACAATGCTTTTGACCATTTAAAAATTATTGTTTTTAAAAATAAAAATGCCCAGAGACCAGAAAGGATATAACCTCCATTCAGAAAATCTGAAAGATTGAGAAAAAATAAGGCAGGTATCATTTCATTAGTCAAATGCATTTAATACTAGCATCTGGGATAACTTCATTTATGTCCTTCTTTGCTGGAATTCAAACTTATAAAGCCAGGGAATAGGGAGTTCCCAGTAATATTCTCTGCCATTGACCCTGTGATGCAGGCCTGATATTTTGGTACATAGCCAGTTTGGACTTGCAGTGAGGTGTTCAGGGGCCACTGAGAATTTCTCTTTTGTGCTTGTGAAGAGTAGAAGACCGTGGAGTGCCAGGAATTAAACCCAGAATCTTGAACATGCCAGGCATGGCTCGTCCACTTGAGCTATTTCCTCGTCTTCCAACTATCTTTCCATATACATACTAAATAACTAAAAACACATAACTGTGAATCTCACTTTTGATAAATATAACTGTCTTGTAGGCATTTTCCTTGTTGCTAATTAGCTTTTCATAGATGTCATTTTAATAAGTGAATAATATGCTATTATGTAAATGAACATTAATGTACCTATCAGATAAGAGATATGTAATATATCTTTATATTGTTTAGATATTTCAAATCTTTCCAACCTCTCAATATTATAAACTTCACATCAATATGTTTTCCTGCCATTTTCCTTTCTATAGTTTAGATTCTCTTCTTAGAATTGATTTTCAGAATTTCTAAAACATAAAATGTTCCAGGACAGCAACATTTTATGACTTCAGATTACTGCCAAATAGCTTTCAAAGGGATTTTATCAATATACAGTCCCAAGACTAATGGTGTGAGCTTAACAAACCTCACTGTACCCTTGAACACATTGGGGTTGTTTTCTGTTTGTTTGGTTGCTTTTTTAATGGTATAAATTTCCATTTATTCTCTTTCTCTAACTTTATTTAAACACTATGATTAACAAGATGGCTTATAAAACAGTTGTTTTGGGTCTTTTTATTTTATTTTATTTTTTGTTTTTTGGGGGGGCACACCCAGTGGCACTCAGGGGTTACTCTTGGCTCTGCACTCAGAAATCGCTCCTAGCAGGATCAGAGGACCACATGGGATGCTGGGGATCGAACCAGGATGAACCCTGCATGTAAGGCAAATGCCCTACCACTGTGCTATCTCTCTGGCCCCTGTTTTTGGTATTTAATGTTCTAACACCAATCTCACCACCAGTGTGACCTTCTCTCCACCATTGAACCCAGTTGCCCACCCATTCAAACCTGCCTCCTTAACAGACACAAAATAATTTATTTTATATTGCTTGTTTTTAAAAAAATAAGTGGAATTATCAAAAAATAATTCAGCAAATGAAAATTCGTGAAAATTGTTATATCTCATCATGGTGTTATTAAAATAATTGTTTTTTTTAACAGCTTGACTTTCTAGATCTTGAAAATATATATGTCAGATGGTGAGAAGCAAGATAAAGAACAGCCTGGAGAAGGAGGGGAAGAGAAATGTGTTGAAGAAAGGTCTTTCTAAAAAGTATATAAAGGTGGCATTTGAGTAAAAACTGAAGGGAGGGAAAGAGTGAGGAATTGGAACAGCATGAGGAAAATGTACTTTGAGTAGAGAAATCCTCAAGACAGGTCCTACACTGATTAATTGCAGACATTCTTGGAGGAACAGTGAGATGGCTGGCATGGCTAGTATCCATTGATAAAATGGGAAATGTGGGCAGAGATGGCACCAAAAGGATGGGCCTTTCTAAGTCATTGTAAGATGGAAAGGCAACAAAGGGTTTGCGAAAGATGGGAGGCAGTGATTGACTTCAGAACAGATTGTGGACAAATTCCTCTTTAGCAGCATTCTTGAACAACGCTCCAGACTCAGCATCTCCATTCTTTGAATTGTCAATGACCAAAACCTCAATCATTTTTTGCATCTCAAACTCAAATGCCTCCTTGTCCAGCCTTTCTCCAAAATGCCTGCTATCTCAGCCTTTTCTATCCATTTCATTGCCGGAAACGTTTGCTAACGATCTTTAGGCTTGTTCGACGTAACACCTAATGCTATCAGAAAGATTCATTATTCTAGCAAAGCTGTGTGTCATGCATGGATCAGTTCTTTGTCTTTGCTGGTGCAGTCTATCTTTCCCCTTTTCTCTCCACCTCCCTGTAAAGTCCAAATTCTTCCAAATGAAATTCAAGCTCTGCTACAATCTGATTATCATCTAGTGGCCAGCCTTATCTCCCATTATTATTTAGAATTAACTGTGCCTTCCTGTCTAACAAGTTTCCTGAACCAGCTTTGTGCTCTCTCTGTACAAGCTGGCATGGGTACCTCCCTCTTCTCTGCACCTTATATTTTAAACACACTTCCTTTCTAGCCCCATCCAGAAGTCCTAACTAAACTTTTAGGACCACCTCAGACATTATTTATGCACAAAGTCATCCTCAGTCTCCCTGGCTGTATTTATGATTATGCTTTGAATGATCTTAAATGGAATCTCAAGGCCCACATTCTGTACCATATTATATATATATATTTTTTGAGAATATATTTCTTGGTCTTTCCTATAACACTTATTACAATGTATTGGGCAAGAGGATGTCTGGTAATCTGTGAACCTAAAATTCTCCAAGGTCTTGTTGCTAATTCATATTAAAATGGAACTGCGGGGGGAAACAAAACTAGAATTGAGGTCCCCACTCTTCCAGCTTTCTAGACCTTTCCCAATATTATTTTCTTTCTGATTTCTTCCTATGGGTCATTGCTATCTCATCTGCTTTACATTTGAAACCACTAAAGAATTTTAAGAGAGAATGACTAAACAAATAACAAATGCTGGAATTTCTTTCTATGTTGTTATTTTAGCTAAAGTGAACCTAATTTCAGGGCACTAAAATTTTGATGGCAAATTAAAATATTTTTAAAACCGCAGTATATACATATGAAGAAACATTTTAACCTCATGGGATTTAATTTGTAAGCTTCATATTTCAATTGTCTTATTTCTTGCTATGCACTTAATTTGTAGTCTGGGGGAAGAGAAAAAGGTGCATGATTTTGCTTCACAGCTGTTAGCATTTCTAGCCACTAAGAATATAAGAGGTTTTGGGAAGAGATCCAGAGGTCTGTCTGTGTGTTTCCTAATGATCCTACCTTTCCATCTTAGAAAAATAGCCGAAGGAAGTAGTATTTTAAACTGAGCTTTCTCTTTGGTCTTCAAAATTAAATGGGCAAATTATACTCATGATAGATATTACATACAAGTATATGTAAAATGAGATTAAAATTAAAATATTTAAAATATAGTTAATAGCTAATGAGTAATATGCGCAAATGAGAATTCTTTGTGAGTCATGAGGCCTTATAAAAGGGAGAACAGTAGGTAGGGTAGTCAGGTGGAAGAAGATAAGCAAGCTGACTTTCTAGCTCCTAACCAGTTTGTTCTGTTCTTCTTGCAATGTTGAAGAGGGCAGCATTGCTTTGAAGAGTGTCCCATTGAGGTTTTCACAAATTCAAATGAAATGGGATCAAATTAAAGCCTTCGACTTCACAGGAGGAAAGGCCCAAACTGAAGCACTAATTCATCTCACTCTACGTACTCTGCCTCACTCTAAGTGCTGAGCAGTGTCTGACCCTGGTGATTCTGACATGAATACAGGATCATAGAAATGAAAGAAAGCTGTGAAGTAGTTTCATCTACCTTCAGTCTTGGTGAGGAAAGCTCAACCCCTTACAAAGAGTCAGTATTTAAGAAATTGTCCCATAGGCAAGTTTTCAACTGCAACCTAAATTCTACCTTCCAGAATGACATGGACAATTTTTCCTGCACTCTACAATAAAAACTGGAAAGAACTTTTCTGTATAAGATAATGATCATGGCCAGCCCTAAGGTCTGGTTATACCTCTGGACTACAGGCAAATGGTATAGAAATGGTAAGAATTCAGCCTTGGAGATGGATTTGCACTTAAGTCACAGCTGTATGATCACAGGCAAATTACTAAAGCTCTCTAAGCCTCAATTTCTTCACCCATAATTTGGGAATTATAATGCCATCTAGCTGATCAAATTACCCTTACCTAGAACAAGAGCAGTCCAATGGAATATAATGCAAATCACAAACAAGATCATAAATAATTATTATTTTCTAGTAGAAACATGGAAAAAGAAGAAATGGTGAAACTAATTTTAGTAACTCAACATCATCAAAATATCTTATTCTAATGGGGAAAACACACCTAGAAGTACTCAGGGCTTACTCCTGGCTCTGAGCTCCTAATCATTCCTGGCCACCACTCAAGGGATCATATGAGGGTGCTGGGAATCGAGTTCAGGTTGGTTACATTCAAGACAAGTGCCCTACTTGCTATATGATTACTCCACCCCCTAATATCATTTCTGGATGTAAATATTAGTGAGAAATTTACATTTTGATTTTATACTGTCTTCAAATTTTCATTTGTATATATTTTTTATAATTTAAGCACCATGGATACAAAATTATCATGATTGAATCTCAGTCATAGAATGTCAGTCAGTACACCATCCTTCATCGGTGCACATTTCCTGCCACCAATGTCCCCAGCTTCCTTCCCATCCATCTTCTGCCTGCTTCTGGGGCAAACATTTTACTTTTCTCTCTCCCTCCCTCGTCCCTCCTTATTGACTCTGTAGTTTGCACTTTTCTTTTTTTTGGGGGGGGGGGATTTGGGTGGCCACACCCATTTGATGCTCAGTGGTTACTCCTGGCAATGTGCTCAGAAATCGCTCCTGGCTTGGGGGGACCATATGTGACGCTGGGGGATCAAATCGCAGTCCGTCATAGACTAGCACTTGCAAGGCAGATGCCTTACCTCTAGTACCACCATGCTAGAGGTGGTACACAATTCTTGCCCAAAGTGATCATTGTCATAGTGGACCCTTCTTTACCCTAAATTCACTCTCCATTTGTATCTTATACATAAAATTTGTCTCAACTCAAATTAACCACTTTCTAAAGACTTACAGGCCACCTAGAGAAACTCGAGAGATAATACAGGAGTTAAGGGATTTGCTTTGAATGTGATTAACTCTGGTTTGGTCCCTGGCACTGCACTGCTGAATGTGGTCCCCAAACCTCCTGATCACAAAGCCAGAAATAGTGCCTAAGCATTGCCATACATGGCCTAAAAACCAAAAAAGAAAAAATCTGCATTTAGTAGTGACCATTTTTTTCTTGGTTTTTGGGTCACACCTGGCAGTGCTCAGGGGTTACTCCTGGCTCCATGCTCAGAAATTGCTCCTGGCAGGCACGGGGGACCATATGGGGCACCGGGATTCGAACCAATGACCTTTTTGCATGAAAGGCAAACACCTTACCTCCATGCTATCTAGTAGTGACCATTTTGAAGAATATAGGTCTAGAGAAAAATCTGTTACCATTATGCTAGGGCTAGTAGTGAATGATAAAATGTTGTGAAGTCTATGTAATAGTTCATATTATTCTTAGAAATTTGTTTAATCCTCTTAGAGTTTTCAGTTCTTCAGACCAGCTCTGTATAGTGTGCTTCAAGAATAACTGGAGAGAAGCTGGTTGCTCAAGGATGCTTTAAGGAACTTTCTATTTTCCCCTATCTATCATATGAAGGGAGCATAAAAAGTAGCATGGAAGATGTATCAACTGAGTTGCCAACTATCCTCAAACATCAACACACTAAATTCAACGTACTAAACACACTAAACTCTAACAAGTAGGGATGCACCTGCATGCTGCCAACCCATGAATATGGTGCCTGCATCTCCCTCTAGAGATGTCTATTTTCACACTTTAATGCTGGGATATGTACTGAGGCTCTCTCACTCTGTCTTTAGAGAAATCCATATTCTCTCTTGAACATGTCACTCTCTCTTCCTCCTCTAACTCAGAATCAATAAGTAAGATCCATTTTTACTTAAAGCGACAGCAACTAATAAGTAGGCACCTACTAATTCTGACCTCAGGTAAACCAAGCATTTTGTTAATGCAACTGATTGCCCCTATAGCTTACCCTTACAAGGAGTGGGAGCACAATAAATTTAGTAATCAAAGTACTTTTAAATCAACATAGAGTTATCACATATGGTGCAACAATTCTACTAGGCATTATCAAGAGATCTGAAAAACATGTTCACCAAAAATATCTTCATAAATGTACACAGCATCATTATTCATTATAGCCAAAAGTTGGAAACAAATAAAATGACCTCAATTGATACCAAGTGGATAAACAAGATATGGTTTATTCATACAAGGAAATATGAGTCAGAATAAAAATGGAAAGAGCTGATGAGCTGGAGAGATAGTACAATGATTAGTGCTTGCTTTGCAAATGGTCGATCCTCATTTGATCCCTAGCACCACATACATTGCTCAAAGCATTGCCAGGAGTGAGATCCCTGAGCATAGAAGTAGGAGTAAGCTCTAATCCCTGCCAGACATAGCCTTCCTCCAAAAGAGTTCTAAAAGGAATAGACTGATGTTGTAGCTATGAATAAAAATTTAAAAACACAAATCAGAGCAAAAATACTAATCATAAAAGGTCATATATTGCATTAATTTCATTTATATGAAATAACCCCTATTAGCAAATCCCTGGACGAAAAAAGATATATGGTTTTCTAGGGGCTAAATTGGAAAATGAAAAGAATTAGGGGTGCTTACTAAAGGTTTGAAGTTTTTGTTTCTGTTTTTTCTAGGCTAAAAGAAAGTTCTAGAATTAGATTATAGCAAAGGTTATAAAACATTGTGACTATAATAGGAACTACTGATTAAAAAATAAAGTTGATTTGTTGCTCTAGGAAAACATAGCCAGGTATATAAATACTTCCAGAATTCCAGAATAGACAAGTATTTTCAAGCCTTTAAAAATAGAAGAGAGAAAAAAATAGAAGAGAGATTGCAGAGGGTACGGCATTTGCCTTGCATGTGGCTGACCCCAGTTTGATCCCTGGCACTATATATGATCCCCTGAGTACTGCTACAGTAATCCCTGAGCATAGAACCAGGAATGAGTTCTGAGCATTGTCATTGTGCTCCCTAATACCACAAATAAATAAATTAAAAGAAAAAAGATCAATGATATAAAATACTATTTGATAGAATATTATCTTTAACTATCATCTTGTGTATGTGTGGTTGTGGGGGACCACACTAGGGAATCATGCCTGGCAATGTTGGAGGAACCACATGCAGGGCCAGGGAATGAACTCAGTGCCCTGACATGCAATGCAAGGCTTGTGTTCTACCACATGAAACCTTAGCTTTAACTATTATCTCTAACATGCTATCATTTTTCTCTCCTTCCCATAAATTAAAATCAATTCACATTTTAGCATTAAGCATATTAACTACCAATAGGGTCCAAACTCAAGGGACAGCGGTACATATACACATATAGGTAAACAATCACCTCCACTTGCAGTTCCCACTTCCCAATTCAATCCCAATTCACAGCAGTGGGTACCAACCAGGGCTCTGGGCCTGTCTCCTGTGTGCAAAGTCATTGTCTCACCATTCACTCATTTTGTAACTTGGGCAACATTTCTAGCTGCTTTTATGCCTTGGTTTCCCTTTGCAGCAAGGATGCTAAGAGTGCCTAGACTCATTGTGAGGATTAACGAGTGGACAAAACTAGAGTTCTTTGGAGAATGTAGCATTATAAAGCATCATAATGGTTTGGTAAATAAAAAAATACTGAAAAGCCTGTGCCAAGGGCATGCTCATCTTGCTTGGCCAAGTTTTTCTGCAAAACTTTCTCCCTAAAATAACTCGCCTGTCCTCTCTTCCTTCACTATTTGGTTTGAATATCACTACAGACCACTTTCCTCTTGCCCTCTTGATATGCAGAGCCTTGATCATTTTCTAATCCACTGCAAGATTATTTACCAATAGATAATGGTATTGGTCCATCCTTCCTACTAGAGGGTGAGGATCTTGCCTGTCAATTTGCCACTCAACCCAGGACAGAGGCTGGTTCTTTCTGGGCAGTCACTCAGGTGATCGGGACTGCCTAGAAGTTTCACAGGGGATTAGGCAGTGATTGGGGTTTACCTTTCACTGAATAATCCTTTGAATAATTTTCTTCTTTGCCCTTGTTGCTGTTTGCTTTTTTTTTCCACAACAACAACAAAAAAAATAAAGACACTGGAACTCCAATAATCAAATATGTGGACTCGTAGGTAGAAGGAAAACTAGAAACCCTAAGGTCTGGTCTGATGATCAGGAGTTGTTAGAGGGATATTGGGAGGCTGCCCTCAACAAGCCACCTAGAAAGAACTTCCCCCTTGAGTCAGACCAGACCCACCCCTCAGAAATGGCACACTGCAGAATCTTGAAAGCACGCTGTGTACTATGGAATCTTAGTAAGATCCTTCATATTGTGAAATACATGACCTGTATCTCAGGGTACACTGAGAAATTTTTACGTGGCAAAAGGCCAATTGTCAGGCACAGTAAACAGATGTGTTTACTGTGCAACCTCTTCCACTAGCTTGCACGAACAGGCATGGGGCCACGGCACAAGGTACTTGGAACCTTGGATTCTATGGGCAGGAACAAACAGACCCTCTCATCGCCTGTTAAAGGGTCCTTCTTTGTTTCCTAATAGTTCCTAAAGTATAAGAAAGACAACTGCGTCTCTGAGAAGAGCACTAGACTTTAGATGAACTGTTCAAGAGACTTATCCCAACTAGTTTGCAGGAAAATAGTTTTAAGTTCTCTTTTAAGGTACCTCCACCTCTCTTTTCCATTATTTTCTTATTCCTTGGCTGTGCTTTATTTTCTCTCTGCTCTCTTAGTAGGAGAAATAAACTGGTGAGTCACTAGCCCCTGAGTGATATTAGACCCTATCTGTAAGATTTTACACTAAAAAAGAAATCAATAGAAAAGAAAAAATGATGTAATTAACTTTTCATAATATTGATGAAGACAATGACAGCTGATAATAGCAGATATAATTTATGAACAGATGCTGGGTACTCTACTAAAACTGGATTTAGATGACCTTATTAAATCCTATGCCCATCTAATGAGGTAGATGTTATGTTCCTATTACTTGTGGGAAATAAACATTTACATCTGTAGAAGCTGAGGGATTCCAATATACTGAAATAAATAGATTTATAAAGTATAATATTTGGCTCTGTAGGAATATATCCGGGAGAAATAAACAGTTTCAGCAATGCTGAGTAGCAATGACATTGGCCAAACGTCAAACAATTTACTGTGCCTGTGAATACTGGGTCCAATACTGCCTTAACATTATGACAGTACCTAGAACGTGCCACATAAACTCACTGTGCTTGAAATTATTGTTGGAGTTCAGTGTGACATGAACAATGAATCATGTGTGATCAATATATGTTATTTAGATGCTATCTATTTTGACTTCTACTAATGCCTTCTATAAATGTCTATAATTAGAATATTCATTTGTAACTTCCAGATAACAATATTTATCAATTCTTCCACATATTTTCTTAGTTTTACAATATAGTTTTGGATACATTTTTCATATGATTTTTTTATCTGAAAGGTAGCATAATATAGAATTTCAAAGGAAGACCCGCTCAATCCCATTTATTGTTGTGCTGTAAAATGCCTTCAAGCTTAGACAATTGAGAGAATCTCTGTCGAGTGGACATTAAATTGAATCACATTTGGGTTTCATCTCACTTTGTCTCAATTTCACTCTGGTAAGTTATGTAAGTATATTTTCTTCATTTCCTCAATGATAAAATGAAGAAGTTAGGCCAGGCGATCTTTATTATCCATCTAGTTCTAACAGTCTATTATTTTAATTTGTAATCTGCTCTTCTTTTGCTTTCATGATATTCATTTAAAAGTGAATATATAAAGACCATATAAGTAATGTTTTCAGAGTTAACTTTCTTTTTTTTTTTGGTTTTTGGACCACACCTGGTGACGCTCAGGGGTTACTCCTGGCTATTCGCTCAGAAGTCGCTCCTGGCAAGCACGGGAGACCTTATGGGGAACCGGGGGATAGAATCGCGGTCTGTCCTAGGTTAGCGCAGGCACCTTACCTCCAGCGCCACCGCCCGGCCCCATAGAGTTAACTTTCTAAACCATGATTGAAAAATATAATTTCACAAATAATGATTTCTACAAAAGTTAAAGGGAAATGTATTAGCAAATTTCAAAGTAGCTATCAAATTATCAAAAAGGTTATTAAAATGAATATCTTTATAGTTTCATGATATATATGTTTACAGCTAAAGACTGACAATTCCACACATTCATTATAAGTGATATATTAAGTTTGGTACAGCCATTGTAATATTTGTTTATATGTAATTATTAGTCATACCAGTGGAGGATTAAAACTGGCTCTCCTGCCATGCAAAGCATTTGCTCAGTCCATTGAACCAACTTACCTGGTTCAGTAAGTTGTACACAAACTTTGCATGTAGTAGGTCTGGGTTCTATCTCCAGTATCATATAGTCATTCAAGAACCAAATACTGTCAGGCAGGATCGCTGAGCAATGAGTGAGAAGTAGCTCCTTAGCATTGCAGGGTGCCCCTCTCTGCGATATATATATATATATATTTGGTTTTGGGGCCACACCCAGTGACGCTCAGGGGTTACTCCTGGCTATTCGCTCAGAAGTCGCTCCTGGCAGGCACGGGGGACCATATGGGGAACCGGGGGATTGAACCGCGGTCCGTCCTAGGTTAGCGCAGGCAAGGCAGGCACCTTACCTCCAGCGCCACCGCCCGGCCCCCCTCTGCGATAAATATTTTAACGTTCTTTTTTTGCCTTACAGTATATCCCATTACAAGCATATAAACAAAGTTATTTGGAAAAGTTCCACCTGGTTACACCATTTTTAAAAATTGACTTCCATTAAAATAAAAAATTTATAATTAGGTAAAATATTTACATGGTTCCAAAATCAAATCCAAAATTGAGATAGATTCAAGTCATTCTAGTTTCTATCAGCATCCCTTCCCTTTCATTCCTTTCCCTCTCTGATAGGTACCTATATTACTTTTGGGAGTGGGGGGTTGGTAACATCCAGTGGCACTCGGGGCTTACTCCTGGCTCTGCACTAGGAAATCGTTCTTGGTAGGCACGGGGGACCATATGGGATGTCAGCATTCGAACCACTGTCAGTCCTGTGGCTGCTTGCAAGGTAAACACCCTACTGCTGTGCTATCTCTCTGGCCCCACTATTATTACTTTTATGTACTTATTTTTTGGGAATATTTATACTGTGGTGACCTTTAATATAAGCACATTATATAATAAACATATTTATGTATAAGTACACAGGAATGTGTAAATTTATATTTTTATACTTATACATAAATTACAGCATCCTGATTCACCTTCCCCCTTTTCCTATTTTTCTTATTATGTATCCTAGAAATCAACTCATGGGTATATTTGAAGATGAAGCATTCCATTTTATGATTTCATAGAACTCCATTGTGTGACTGTACAAACTTTGTTCAACTTGACCTCTATTAATGGACATTTGGGTTGTTTCCAGTGCTTTGCTATTATAAATAGTTGCTGTTCTATGGTTTTGTATTATATTTAAATATGCCATCTCAAATATAAATAGATTTTTACTGTGTGGAATTATACAAGTTGAGCTTAGACCATATTATATCAAATTATATTATAAAAGACTATAATAAAAAGACTATAATCTATTTATCTATATTTATCTATATAATAAAAGACTATAAACTATTACAAAAGACTATAATCATTAATCCAAAGAGGTCTGAAAGTGATTTGCAAATATTATCATAGGCCAAATAGAGATAATTTTGTTACATTAATAAGAATAATAAGTAATATTATTGAAATTTATTATACTTCCATGAATGAGTTTAATTGATAGCTTTAAAATGAAAACAAGGGATGGCGAGATAGTGCAATGGGTAAAGCACTTGCCTTACTAGTTGAATTGGATGCAATTCCCAGTACCACATATGGTTCCAGAGCATCATCAGGAATGATTCCCCAATACAGAGCCTTGAAAACCTTTAAATGTGACTCCAAATCCCAAAATATAAAATAAAACAAAAAATAAACTAACAGAATAACTTATTTGACTACCAGTAATATTATGTCAGACTATCAACTCAAGAAATAGGATTAAAATAACATCAGTTTGCAAACCTTAATAAAGAGATTATTGCATAGCATGTATGTCCTAATACCTAAATACACTTCCTATAAAGCAGCTTATTCTCCCCCACCCCTAGTTGTTCTTCTTTTTTTTTTTTTTTTTTTTTTTTTTTTTTTTTTTTTTTTTTTTTTTTTTTTTTTTTTTTTTTTTTTTTTGGTTTTTGGGTCACACCCGGCAGCGCTTAGGGGTTACTCCTGGCTCCATGCTCAGAAATTGCTCCTGGCAGGCACGGGGGACCATATGGGGCACCGGGATACGAACCGATGACCTTTTGCATGAAAGGCAAATGCCTTACCTCCATGCTATCTCCCGGGCCCCGTAGTTGTTCTTCTTAATAAAAGTTGGAGATGTCGGAAGATAGAGGACAGAAGAACATGCTAAGTGCTACCAAGAGAATGCAATGAGAATAATCCAGATTTTGTGAAAGTTCACAGAGCAAATCACTTGGTTCCTTTAACAAAATGATTGCAAAGGAGAAATACTGCAATAGATCCTGTGCATAAAAAAAATCTAACAGACAAAAATCATCCTCAGCATGTGAATCTTATTTAGAACCTGCTTCAAGTCTTATTTAGAATAGGCTTCAAAAATATAAGGATACATATAACTTTTCTGAGACAGTAGGAAACTTTAACACTGACACAGTATTTCATCGTTTTAAAACTACTTATAATTTAAATGTGGTAGTTTAGAAAAAAAATTTTTTGAGAGAGGTCACACCCATTAATGCTTAGGACTGACTCTTGGCTCTGCATTCAGGAAGCACTCTGGCAGGCTCTGGCAACCATAGGTGGTGATGAGAACTGAAACCAGTTCATCTAGAGATCTAACTGGTTGGTGCCAGGGACTGAAGCAGGTAGGCCTTAAGCAAGGAAGCATCCTACCTGCTATACTTTGACTTGGATCCAGAAAAGTCTTTATTTCTTAAGATTTATCTGAAACTATTATTAAATCAAATTATGAAATTAATCTAATTTATTTAATTAATACTTTTGAAATTTAAATTAGGTAATATAGTTTCTGGAATTTTCTTTAAGATAAAATTAGTGGAAGGATGAATTGATGGATACTTAGATTTATTATGGTCTTTGTCTACTTTTATTTATGTTTTAAATTTTCTATAAAATCCAGGAAAATGCACTAAAATACAGTGAATATTTGGGTATCAATTTTATATATTGTGTATATAATATATAGTATATATAAAATATTATATTATACAGTGTATATTAAATATACATATAAATGTGTAATATACATATACATATTTATATGTATATAAAATATATATTAAATTATATATTGTGTATATATAGGAAACAGAACAAAATTTTCATGCTAATTATCTCTGGATGATAGAATCATTAGTGATTTGCTGAATTTCATCACCTTGATATCACATTTTGAATTTTTATACTGATACTGTATATAATTAGAAAATAGGTATATTAAAATAAATATGTTAAGTGCTTACCAATATAATTTTCACATTCCAGTAGACTTCACTTATGACAATGAATAAATTAATTTTGTACTGTACAAATACAATTGACAAAATTATTTTTTATTATTATACATTTATAAATTATAAATTTTATTACTGTTATTATAAATTATGTTATATCTAATAGTACTTCATCTTGAGTGAACACAGAATAGTTTGTACAAACATAACTAAAGTGAAGTTGGGGTCTTAAAATTCTTTCATTTGATGTAAGGGGAGAATATTAAATTTATAGCTTAGAGTAAACAGTTAATTTTTTCCCTTTCCTTCTTACATAACAGGAAAACAACAGATCCAATTTGGCACAAACTTTCTCCTTCAAAGTCACCTTTGTGCTGAAATTCTGCACCTCAGCTTTTGGTCAAATAACTTGCAGAGGAAAAAAGATTCTTTACCAAAATTTTCTTGTAAGTTTACTATAGTGCTAGTTCTTGGCTACTTGGGAGAGTTGTTCTCTTTTCTTTGTTAAGTGGGTCAGGAGAACCCTGCTGTGTTTTCCTAAATTCTAAAATTAGAGAAGTGCAGGCACCTTAAATCACTCCTTCTCTATAACTAAAATTAATGTAGACCACAACAGGAGATGCAATTAATGAATAAAATGGTTGATGTGTATTTTAGCATATTAATACTTATATAGCATAATAATACTTAATACAAGGAAGGCTTTCTTCCATTAAATTATGAGAAATTAATCCTGTACAATCTGAAAAAATTAAAAATCAACAAGTATGTTTTATTATATGTGGACCTATAATAATGATATCCTCATTTGAAAGTTCTATAATCAGATAACTGTCCCTTTATTTATTTGGAAATAGATTTTATTTATCTAATTTTTCTTCTTTTATTCTCCTTTAACTTTCTGTCCAGAAAATCAGTTGGCTTCTGTTACATATTAACAGATTATCACTAAACTAGTAATGTGTTCCCAGTTAGACACCAAAGCAAGTTCATTGTTAGATAGTCTTTCAATTAGAAATGAAATTTACCATTTAGCAAATGTCTAGAAGGACCCGGAGGAATAGAACAGTGAGAAGGCACTTGCCTTGCATGCAACTGACTAGGATACAATTCCCAGCATCTCCTACAGTCCCCCAGAGCATGCCAGGAGTGATTTCTGAGAGTTAAGCCAAGAGTGAGTGTAGAGCCAAGTATAAACCCTTTGTACCACACTGGGTGTGACCCAAAACCTATAACAAAATAAAACCCCACAGATATCTAGAGCCAAAGTATCATTTTTCAATTTGGATCTATATTATCACCTAACCTCAACCAGTACCTGCAATCATGTACCCAGCTTTGTGCTAAGTAACTTCATATAGAACTGTTAGCAACAGAAACCCTGTAAAAGAACAATCTGAAGTTTTAAATTTGTTTGCTCAAGACTACAAGGACAGAAGCAATTGGCATATCTTGTTTCCATCTTTGAGTTATGGACAGTGTGACTGAGGATTGTATGCTGTATTTGGAGCAGGCTTGTACTAGAAAAGTAGGCCCCATCCAAAGGTTGCTTGGATAACAAGGTTCTCTGCCTCCCTCACATGGAATGGTGCACAGGAGGGTCAAGTATCTCTTATCTTCTGAGGAGCAGCCTGTGGACAAGGAGTCTCACTCATGATGAAACCGAAGTAGGAGCATGAGGGTAAAAGATCATTTGCAGAGGGTTCTTCATAGCAGTAAAGTGCTACTATCCTTTGCTATGGTCTTTGAACAAAGAAAGTTCTACTGTCTCTAAGCATGGGAATAATAAACTTTTTTTTTGTTGAACAACAGACTAAAGGTCAATCTGAGAAAGTTGATTCTTGACATACTTCCAACCAGAGTCACCTGTTTCATCCCAATGAACTCAAGCTAAAAATGAAAAACTTCAACTTCAGAAAATGACACGTTTGAAATTCTCAAAGTTCTAATTAGAGGCAGCATTCAAAACACCCTTCCAGTCCACTCCACCCATTCACACAGATGACTTCATGAAACTGTTTGTTTGGGATATGGGTTAAAAAATTCACCTTCAGTGTCAAAGCATGGAATATGTGAGGAAGGAGTTTCCAGCTGGTATGGATTCATTGATGAGAGGAAAAATTATATTCATAAGATATTGGCTACCTGGTAACCTAGGAATAATTGATCTAAGAATCTTGAAATTTCTCTTTTTGCAATTAAAAATTTGAAACAGAATTTTCCAAAGCTGGCTCCCTTGTTTCAGCTATGAACACAAGAGAATTGTTCTGATGGGCATTCATCTACTGGGAGTCAAATGATGAATTATTCTTATAAGTGCTTTCTAAAGTTCCCAGTAGGAATATTTTATGTGTGGAGACATAAATACAGGTTACACAGTACTATGTAAGTGGACTTGAACTAAAGGATCTTAAAAATAAATAGGAACATCAAAAATAAAGCATGACTAACTCTCCTGCACCATCAAAACAAGTGTTTCCAAGGACTGAAAGCCAAGAAAGTAAGAATCTATAAACACAAAGGCTGAGATAATCAGTTAAATCTACTAAGTTTCCATTAATAACTGAACAGAACACTAAATACCAAACAATTCCCTCCCCAAATGCCACCTGTTTTTAAGGAAGAATGTCAAATTATGTTGACCTTTCTGCCTCTCCATCGATCAGAAATCCTAGCCTACAGCTTATTTTTAAAGGTGTTTCTGGATGCCTTTAAATCTGAATCTCTGGAAATTATGGGAGTGGAATATTTCACAAAAACAGTAGATTTGATCACTTGGGCTAGTCCCACTTTAGCTGAAGTGGTAATTACTGAAGGAAGGATAATTCACTTTATCCATTTTAATAATTAATTCATTCTTAGATTTGTCACAGGCCCAACCCCATTTAATTGCTAATGATATAGATATTTTTTAGTCTAAGAAATTTTTTATTTTGGACAGAAAGTATTGACAATTTAATCAGTTGTGTGTATCAGTTCTCTGTCTCTCCAGTCTCACTTTTTTACATTACTGTTTTACTCTTTGTTGTCTTTAGAAAAAACTGGACTAGATGATAAAAGGCTGTCAGGTGAATATTTATAGTTAGTTCTGGTGACATAAGAAATAATCACTAATGTTCAGATTTCTGGTCTGGAGAAGAGCAGATCAGATTCTCCATGCTCTGAAAATCTTTTGCACCCAGTATACAGAATTGTTACAAGAACAGCTTGTAATAAGATGATTGTCACTGACTGTACTAAATGTCTAGATTTTACTATATTTC
>PVKC010002965.1:0-22183 GCA_004027635.1 Crocidura indochinensis | reverse complement strand
CCATGTGGGGAACCAGGGATCGAACCGCAGTCCGTCCTAGGTTAGCGCAGGCAAGGCAGGCACCTTATCTCCAGCGCCACCGCCCGGCCCCCACACAATCGTTCTTGCCTCTATGTAGCATATAATTTCTTACACTTGGAGGCAACATAACTAAAGAGCAAGGTCAGGGAAAGAAAGCTAAACTTGGAGTTACAATCCAGGTGTGAATTCCAGCTCTCCAGGGGACCAGTCAAAGGCAATTTAGCACAGTGGGTAAAGGGTGTGCCTGCAAAAGCCAGAATGCATAGGTGCAAATCTAGGTGTTGTCACTTTCTAGCAATGTGTCCAAGGCATTATTTAGGTCTTGTGCCTCAGTTTTCTTCTTTGCAAAAAAAAAAAATCAAGAAATGTCAAGAATGATCTCATGGTCTTTAAAGGGCTTAGAACAAATCCTTAAATACAGAATATTTAAATACTCAATAAATCTGACCATGGGATATGTGCTCAACTTTTGCAAGTTTATGTTCTCTCCAATGAGGATCAGAACCTCCACTTGGTGTTTCAGAAGACCAAATAAATTTTCTTAACATTTACAATCACACAAAAATATACTCAAGTGTCAGACAACACCTTAAATCTTCTCTATGCATCTTAAGACACACACACACACATCTATAGTGCTTATCACATTATATCATAGAAATTTGCTTACCTGTCCATTTCTCCCACTAACAGTGTATCATCTGATTCACCTCTGCTCCCTCTGCATATTGAACATACCTGGTACAAGACAGGTACTCAATAAATATTTGCTTAAATGAATATTGTTCAAACAACATAGCAGGAATTCTCACAGCCTTTGATGGGAGTGATAGATTAAGACATTTTTTTGCCAAGTACCTCTAGTAGGACCACCCAGAAATGTGCTCGTTTTGCCTCTAGCACAGTATTTTGAGATATCATTTCCTGTGTAGTCAACCCTCTATGATTGCAGTCACTCACTCTTTTAAATTAATACATACTTGTTGAATATATATATATATATATATATATATATATATATATATATATATATATATATACCTTGTTCTATATTGGGCATCATATGGTATACCTTAAGTGGCAAGTGCTCAGGCTAATTTATACTCTCAGTACTATTTTAAAGAACCTAATTACTATGGAATGAGTTACCATCAAAGACAATAAATTAATTGGTTTGATGACTTCATCAGAGAGGTGGGTCTCAGGATGTGAAAAGATAGATTTCTTTTACTTGGGAGGCCTTAGAGAATAATAAAGGCCAGCATTTGATTGGTTGAATCCAAATTCTTGCTCTATTTTGTACAAGGGATAAGCTAATAGGCCAGTTAAGGAAACCCTCTGAGACTCACTTTTCTCATTTGTAAGACAGAGTTAGAGATTGATGTGAATATTAAAAAAAAAATGACCCCCTGGAACAGGGCAATAGAACAAAGGGTAAAATAAAGTAACAATTCCCATCGAAAGCCATCTGTTATGGTAACATAAAATATGCACTTAGTATATGTTTGCTATTGTGATTAAATTCCACACCATACAGTTCAAACTTCAATCACTAAATGTATTCAACATATATATATATATATATACACACATATATATATTTATTTATTTATAAACATAGTATGGTAAGAATATCCAGAGATGATAGAGACAAGGGCAAGGAAGATCAATCCATGGTAGGAAGGATTACCAAATAGCTGATGAGAGCACTTGGGACAGAGAAGGAACCACTATAGCAATGATTGTTAGAAATAATCACTCTAGGTAAAATTGTGTTCTGAAAGGAGATAAAGTGATAGGCATGATACCCATCAGTAACAATATTGTAAATCAGTGTCTAAAATGAACGGTGGGTAAAAGAAAGAGAAAGAGAGAAAAATATTAGGGGAAGGGTGGGAGGGAAACTGGGGACACTGGTAGTTGGAAATGTGCACTGGTGAAGGATGTTGTACATTGTATGACTGAAATTCAATCATGAACAACTTTGTTTCTGTGGAAAAAATGTATTATGAACAACTCTGTAACCACAGTGTTTGAATAAAGTAATAAATAAAAATGTATCCAACATATAGTACTTGGATACCAGGCTTGAATATCACCACCTAAGTTGTTCACCTAAGTTGCTGGACAACTCTAATAATTAAAAAATTCCAGTGGATGGGAAATACAAGGCTACATTTTCCACTCTTACACTCTTAATCTGTCATTTGAAGAAATTACAGAAGAAATTAGGCAGAAGAAATCAAACTTCTTTCTAGGTGATCCATGCAAACTCTGAAGACATCTGTATCCCCTTAAGACACCAATACATTGTCTTAAATCCTTTCATCATTGCTTATATAACATATTTGACCAGATATTCTATGATTCTTTTCACCTTTATCAAATGAATTTTTCTTTTTCCAACTGTGAGGACAACTCTTACAGGTACTGTGAAAGGGGTGGGGTAGGCAGTGCCAAATGGAACCCACTTATGCCAGAACTGCCAACATACATGTAAGTCATGTGCTTTACCACTTGAATCACATCCCTGAACCTTGAATAATCTTTTTGTCATTGTCAAGCAACAAGACTAAAGAACAAAATTCATAGAACAGAACAAATGGAGCCTGAGGACCTGTGCATTCTAGCAAATGCATCTCTATGCAGCACTCTATGTCTATTAGTACAACAATAATGGATGGATGGGGGGCAAATTGCCTCACACTGAGTTGACTCATCATCTACTCATAGTCAATTTAAACTCTCTCACCCTAACCTGTCTCTATACAATTGAATTGAGGGACCTTTGAGTGCATGATATTAGCTTCCATTAGACTTTATTTTGTTAGATATGATTCACTGTTAGGTTTTGCTGGAATTTGGGGTAGAGGGAGAAGTCCTGATTGAATTACCCATTTCACTTTTTTATTTATTATTATTTTTTTTTTGGTTTTTGGGTCACACCCGGCATTGCTCAGGGGTTACTCCTGGCTCCATACTCAGAAATTGCTCCTGGCAGGCACGGGGGACCATATGGGGCATCGGGATTCGAACCGATGACCTTTTGCAGGAAAGGCAAACGCCTTACCTCCATGCTATCTCCCGGGCCCCACCCATTTCACTTTTTGTCTTTCTTAGTCCTGCGTCATCTGTAGATTTACTCAGTATGTCATCAATGGTATCATTTGCTCAGCATGTGTCAATGATATTGTGTCGTCAATGTATCATCAGCGAAAGTGACAAAAAGAATAAGCGGTAAACCCCACTTGCTATAGTTTCCTAGAAACCTGGCACTCATTGCATAAATTATTTTTGGTTTTGTTTGTTTGTTTTTGTTTTAGGGCCATACCCAGTGATGCTCAGGAGTTACTCCTGACTATGTGCTCAGAAATGGCTCCTAACTTGGGGGACCATATGGGACGCCAGGGGATCAAACCGAGGTTCATCCTAGGATAGCACATGCAAGGCAAATGCCCTATTGCTTACACCACTGCTCCGGCCCCTGCATAAACTTTTTTAAAAATAATAAAATCCAATGAGCAAATATTTATTGAGGTCTCTCAGTGTATCAGGGACTATCCCATGTGCTGACTATACAAAGGCAAACAAAACAAAAGTTCTGTCCTCATGAAGTTGGTTTCTTAGCAGAGAAGTTAAAGTTCGTATAAGAAGGCAATACTATGATAAATATTTATTTATTTTTGCTTGGAGGTCATACTTGGCATACTCAGGAGTCACTCCAGTATTAGTGAAAACTGAACCTAGGTTGGTCACTTATAAGGTAAGTACCTTAACACCTATATTACCTCTCTGGATCCAATTTCATGCCTTTAAAATACAAATATTACATCAAGGTTGGGGCTAGAAGAGGGTGACAGTGCAATTAATAAGGGCAAGAAGGCAAGTTTATTTTATACTTTTTAAATGTGGGTTGTTCTGTTCTGAATTTTTGATTGAAGTACCAATTATCAAATCCATGGTGTTACAAACAAGGCACGTGCTTTAGTGCTGAATTGTAACCCTAGCCCCTAAATTGTTTTTGAAGTACCAGCAACCCTGCCACAATTTATATTCTCTGGGTACATAATGGTTCTGAGTAGGCAATTTTTCTATTTCTCAAAGCTTACTTTTCTGGATGCAGTGTCATATTAGGAAAAAGTGAATAGAACACTGATCAGGAATTTAAATAGTAATGAAATAAAAAGAGAACATTTGAAAGGACATAATCCCCCCAAAGACTTTCTAGCATCTCCCATTCCTGGGTTATTCCACTATCAGGTAATTGGGAGAAGTGGGAATAGATAAACATGGAAGCTATATACTTGATGAACTTTCCACAGCAAAAAATATTAGAATAATTGCTCCCCAATCAGTCTGTGCTAGAAAATAAAACAATAGAGGAAGAAAATAAACAAGCAAAAAACTTATACTCACCATATTTTAATCTCCATGTATCAAATATGGAGTGGGTTATGAATCCAACAATTTATGGAAAATTATAAAGATGAAACACATGACTCCCAAGAACATAGCTCACAGAGTCTGGATACTGAACTCTGCAAAGAAAACCAAAAAAAAAAAAAAAAGTTTGAAATCTACTTGTTAACTCTTATCTGTTATACATTCTAAGGTAGAATTTTATTCTTTTAAATAGCTTTAGATAAGCTTTAAATCCCCTTGCTATTAGAGGAATTTGATAAATATTAATAAAAACCTAACTTTGTCCTCTGTTTAAATTAAATACATTTATTTATTTTTGGGGTGCTGGGAATCAAACCCAGAGCTTCAGGCCAAATTTGACCAAATAGTTGTTGCATATTTTATGCCATTTGTTAGCCAAAAATGGGGTACAATCATTAGGTGAAGCTTTTAAAAAGATAATAAAATGGGGCCAGAGAGATAGCATGGAGGAGAGTCATCATCTATAAATTACTAAAAATACCATTAATAGGGGCTGGAGAGATAGCATGGAGGTAGGGTGTTTGCCTTGTATGCAGAAGGACAGTGGTTCGAATCCCAGCATCCCAAATGGTTCCCAGAGCCTGCCAGGAGCAATTCTTGAGCGTAGAGCCAGGAGTGACCCCTGAGCACTGCCAGGTGTGACCCAAAACACCCCATCCCCCAAAAAATAATAAATTAATTTTTGGATTGCAAAAATAAGTATAATAGTGCTGTGATCAACACTATCAGTGAAATGATGACACTTTCAATATGTTTATTGCTTTCTTCTAGACAGCCTAAAGGAACACCAGAACTTGAAGGGTGGGCAAAGAAAATTGCCATAAAAGTTAAAGAGAGTTGACAAGGTCATCAGAGGTTAGGAAGTAGGGGGAAGTGTCACAGAGGTCAAGGGCAAAACACATTTCTACGGTAGGCTATGGCCAACAAAGGCAAATGTTAGTAAGAAATCAAGTTGGAATATATTTATGCTGCAACCTGTTGAATAAACATGTAGAAGTTGATTGACCAGGTGGACAAGAGTAGGCTCAGGAGAAGCAAAAGGTCAGGTCACTTGAGCAGGGGGAATGAATGGACCCCAATAAATATAGGTGTGTGTTGTATTCAGGATTGGTGATATCATCTCTAGAGTTTCTTCACAAAAATAAGGAGAATAGGGTCATCACAGTGAACCCTATAATCTCTTACTTCCTCACTTTTACTGTGACTCAGTTGGCCACATGGTAAATCACTATATAGTCACACGGTCCATTCATCAAGGCTGGACATTACTGGTCATGTAAAGCAAGTTTACCTTTGTACTCTACCTAACTCTTGTGCTTACCCCTTTACTAGGTCTAGAAGACCCACACAGGCTCCTCCAGATCCAAGGGCTATGGTGTTGCAAAAGGTACTCCTGACCTCTCTCAACAACCACCAATGAAATGACCTCTGACTAGACAATAGTATGCCTGGAATCAGTGACCATGCCTCCCTAATCACTTGCTTATTGCCATAGGTTAAGTGTTGGGGACAGTTCAATCAGGGCAGAAGTGTAGTCATCTTAGAGCAAGCAACTGGCCCTCAGCTGGCCAGGAAGCTCTCCAAGCAGAGGCCTTTTTGATAGCAGAATCTAGAGTCAAAACAAAAGAATCAGGTGGAAAACAGATGACCACAATCTAAGGCATGCTAAAAGTAGGTATCAGTGAGAAAAGATAAATCAAGATATAAGAGTCTGGATATAAGAGAAGGAATTGAAGTTTGTCTCAGGGTAGGGACCATAAACTAGCAGTGGGCTGAAGCTATTACTAAAACAAAGATGCCAAGTGTTTATAACAATGATTCTAGACCAGTGTTGGCAATGTCATTACCAGTTCAGTTATCCTGAGCTCTCCCCACATACTGTTCCAGTTTTCATGCCTTCATGAAACAAAGTTTCTGACATCAAAACAATGACCAAAGTCCTATTTCCCAATACCTCTTTTGTTATTGTTATGATGTATCCCAAGAAGAAGCCAAGAAAACTGTCCTGGTAGTGTACATGGAGAATGAAGAGGCACCAGCACGAGGTAACTTAACTAGGTTAAAGTCATAACTATACTCTGAATCTAAGAACCAAGAGTGGAAGCAAAGGCCAGTTTTCATCTGTGCCCCAAATCAATGACACTGCCAGCTGCATGGCTTGATTCATTCAAATGTTATTTCTAAATTGTAATCATTACCGGATATCTGTTCTTGAAAATGTGCGCTAAGACTTGAACTGAAAGGCTTAACTGTCTTCAGTTTGTGATTACAGCAGAGAGGAGATAAAGGACAGTGGTAAACATCACATTAAATACAATATTTTGCCTTGTGCTCAGGCTAGCTGCACTGCACAAACAGCTGAGTTTTCAGCTGAAGATATTTTCTTTTCATTTCATTCAAGTCAATAATCATTTGCTCACTGCACTGGGTATTGCTTAAAGTAGAGTTTTCATTTAATTCTCATTAAACAAGATCAAAAAGGGAAAAGCTAAATAATAATACCTCATTTGTGTATAGTGGTTATCTTTCAAAGAAGATATCATAAACCCATATTATTTTATCTAATTTACAGCTACAACACTTTGATAATGTAAATACTAGTAGGGGCTATTAGCATTTTACCAATTATGCTTAAAATAAACTGAGGCGATCAAGTGTCTATTTCAATATGTAATAATTGTTTTTTCACTTTTTTTATATAAGAAATTGAGGCTTTAGTTACACTTGTTAATGAAACTACTGCACTGGATACTTGCCCTTAAATTTTAAACTGAAAAATACATTGTCTGAAAGAAATAAGTGCAAAAAGTTTATGTGTTTTGCCTATCAAACATCTCCTTCCAAATCTAGATTGAAACTAACAATTCCCACTACCCACTGCTATGTTAACCAGTATGATCCTCACCATCTTGTGCCACATATATTGGGAGTTAATTATGTGTCTCATTCTCTTCTTCATATGCAAAATGCTACAATGAGATAATTATTTCTATTAGATTTGCATATGACATAACATATATGAATTTTGTGCATATATAAAATTATGGATAATTTTATGCTTTAATTTGTTTTCATGGGGAATATGAGTCACATTTTTCTGTTATTGTTTTTCCAGGTATTTATTCACTCACTTATTAATAAATATTCTTGAACTTTTTTTATATACACTCCAAAGTGTGGATATCCAAGCTCTATTCTAGATGCAAAAATTTAAAGTAGAAGTCAAAATAACTGCTTTCAGGAAACTCACAGCCTGTGGTGAGAGTCCAGTTATACTGTAAATCAGTTTGGTAGAAAGGGAGTAATGCATGAAGTGGTTAGTGATGGGAGAGAAAGTTGATTGATCTCTGAAGGTGAGAACAGTTTCAATACACTCCAGATCTGTACTTGCCAAGAAGGAGAGTTGGGTATTCCAAGAAGGCATACCTCTAGGACCATCATAGATGGACCAAGGAGATGACTTAAGGCACTTGGGCTAAAATAGAAATTGGGATCCTACTGGAGGTTGTGTAAACATTTGCCTGTCTTAATTTCACAACCCAGGCCTTGTTCATCATGAAAATAATGCTCTGGGAAATGTATTCTAGGGCATGCATGGATACTTGTATACAGACATATAAGTAGACATTTACTCTACATGGACTCTATGCCACAGTATCTTTTGAAACTCTACCTATTTGAGGAATGTCATGCCAAAAACAACACAATCAAAACTTGGGTTCAGTCTACTAAAGGTTTATATCAGTTTTGAGGAATGGGGAGCCACTCTTGACTCTGTGATTAAGGGTCACTCTTGTGGTGCTCAGGGGGGTGCCATAGGTAGTGCTGGGGATTGACTCATGCCAGTTATACTGTAAATCAAACACTGCAAGGCAAACACTCAACTCTTCTCTCTCTTCAGTTCTCAAGGTCTGTATTTCATTATGGCTCTGTGCCTGCATCTGACAGGTGTGGGATTATGGGATTTGTCTGTTTCTACATCAATCAACATCTACATTGTTTCTCATTGGATTCTTTGAATGTAGCCCACTCTGATTGGTAGTGAAACCAGATGGTCCCACCTTCCAGGTGTGACATTTTTCCTCATACACAAAGCTTGGGTGGAAAGGAAAACACCTTTGATTTCCAGATCTCCATGGAGTTGGCCGCTTGGAGTGGTGGTCTGGGGATTAGAGTGAGGGTAACATGGGGGAATTTTCAAAAGTCTTTTCTCTTTGTTTAAGTGTGTGTGTTTGATTATTTTGCAGACCACCTTCTAACTTCAGACCCGTCTCATCAGTGTTTGGGATCAGAACGGGAGGGTTTAGAGTCAATAACAGGTCAGATAAACAGTCAAACTTTTTTTTTTTTTTTTATCGAAAAGGTCAATCTCATAGCCCATCTACATTACTGTTTATAAGTTATCATTTTTCTATGGAAATACTTCCAAGCACACTTTCAGACAGACTATGTTGGATGAGTTAGATTTTTTTTTTTGTTTCTTTTTGCTTCTTCTCAACCATTCAGATTTGATATGGCTCAGCCTACAAAAGATTTGAGCACCAGTTTTATTGATTTCTTAACAGCAACTTCACTGGTCAGTGGTGTTTGGAAATAGTCTCTGAAAAATCCCTGTGTGGAGAATTATTCCCTGAAATTTCAGAGGAATCCCCAGAGTCTTTAGGACCTGGATCAACAGGAGATAAAATGCAAACACTTCAACGCTTATATTGAATCTTCCCTAGATTAACCTTCCAGCCTTGATAATCCTGCTCAGAATTCCCCTGATACTTCATAAGAGCTTTGCACTTCAAAATTGCATTCTTGTTTTCTATTTGGAAATTCTCAGAAATTTTAAGCATCTAAAATCTCTTCTTCCTAATCATTTACAGAATCTCCAGATACGATGTATTCATGCACCCAGGGCTTCACTCAGTCAACAAACGTTAACTTCCTTATTTCTAGCTCATAAAGTCAATTCAGTCAACCTTTGTTCTCATGACATCACTGAAAACCCACCTATGAAGGTCATAGTGGCCTCTAGGTTGTCAAACCCAATGTTTAGGTGTCCTAGTCTTACTACCCTTCAGTAACGCTTGGCACTAATAATCATGCCCTTACTGACATGCTCTTTTGAGTTGACTTCCTTCTCACTTCCCTGTCCTTCCTCCCACCTTCTTGTTTGCTCTGCCTCAATATTTCTAAGATGTGTCCTTTCTGTTCCCTAATGCTAAGAATCCTCTAGGCTTAGTTCTTTACTACTGCTTATCTAGCACACTGCTTTCCCTTTTTCTTCACATCTAACTTTGAAGCTGAAGATGGTTTCTTTACAGGTGCTAAACTCTGAGTTGGATTCTCAAAGAAGAGTTGATTTGACTAAGGGAAGAAGAGTGATATATCCCTTTGGAGCCCAGGAGGAAAAAGATGTCAAGGTATGAAAGAGCAGTGTGAGGAGAGCTACAAATGACCAGTAAGATAGGTTGTAGCTAAATAAAAAAGAAACTGGATTTATAGGTGAGGAATTTGGAATTTATATTGGAGGCAATTAAGAAATTATCAGGTAAAAAAAAGAAATTATCAGGTAACATACATAAATTATTAGGTAACTTATAAGTTGATTGCAGTATAATATGCCATATTGATAAAAGAAAAATAAAATCATCTGATCATATCAATAGATACAGAGAAAGCACTTGACAAGGTACAACACCCAATCAAGATAAAAATTCTCAATAAGATGGGAATATAAAAAACTTTTCTCAGTATAGTCAAGGCTGGTTACCACAAGCCCATGGCAAATATTATACTCAATGGAGAAAAAATAAAAACCTTTCCTCTAAGATCGGGCACAAGACAAGTTTGCCTTCTCTCACCATTTCTAATCAGCATAGTACTGGAAGAACTTGCCATAACAATCAGGCAAGAAAAAGATAACAAGGGCCTCCATATAGGAAATGAAGAAGTCAAGCTTTCACTGTTTGCAGATGACACATTTATTTAATCATAAAGACTATCTAAAAGCTTGTAGATACAATAGTTTTGAGTAGTAAAGTGGCAGGCTACAAAATTAACACTCACAATTCCAGGGCACTTTTATATATAAATAATGAAAGAAAAGAAAGAGACACTATAAAAGCAATCTCATTATCAATTGTACCTCAGAAAAATCAAATACCTTGGAGTTAACTAAAGAGGTGAAAGACTAATACAAAGAAAACTACAAAACACTGCTTCAAGAAATAAAAGAGGACATAAGTAAATGAAAACATATACCCTGCTCATGAATTGGGAAGATTATTTCATTAAAATGGCACTACTTCCCAAAGCATTGTACAGATTTAATGCAATCCCTCTAAGGATATCCATAACATTTTTCAAAGAAGTGGATCAAATGCTCCTGAAATTCATTAGAACAAAAAATTCCCACAAATGACTAAAGCAATCATTGGGGAAAAAATGAGATAGGAGGCATCACTTTCTCCAACTTTAAATTGTATTATAAAGCAATAATCATTAAAACAATTTGGTGTTGTCTTAATAAAGACTGGCCCTCAGATCAATGGAATAGAATTGAGTATTCTGAGAGTGACCCCAGGTCACTAATTAACCAATTAATCTTGGATAAAGGGACAACAAATACAAAGTGGAACAAGGAAAGCCTCTTCAACCAGTAGTGTTGAAAAGCTGATCAAAAAAGCAAACTCAGATCTCTCTTTAATACCATGCACATAAGTGAAATAAAAATGGATTTAAAGGGGCTGGAGAGACAGCATGGAGGTAGGGCATTTGCCTTGCATGCGGAGGTTCAAATCCTGGCATCCCATATGGTCCTCTGAGCCTGCCAGGAGTGATTTCTAAGCATACAGCCAGGAGTTGCCCCTGAGTGCTGCTGGGTGTGACCCAAAAACCAAAAAAAAAAAAAAAAAAAAAAAAAAGATCTTGATATCAGACCTGAAACCATAAGGTACATAGAGGAAAACATAGTCAAAATATTCCATAACATTGAGACTAAAAGCATCTTCAAGGAGGAAATATCACTATCCAAGCAAATGGAAACAAAGATAAATAAATGGCACTATCTCAAACTTAGAAGCTTCTGCACGTCAAAGGAAAGAGTGAATAGGATGCAAAGGCTATATACAGAATGGGAGAAACTATTCACCCAATACCCATCTAATAAAGGGATACTATCTAAGTTATATAAGGTACTGACAGAACTTAACAAGAAAATAAAAATCTTGGGGCCGGAGAGATAGCACAGCCGTAGGGCATTTGCCTTGCAAGCAGCTGACCCAGGACCGATGGTAGTTCGAAACCTGGCATCCCATATTTCTGAGCACAGAGCCAGGAGTAACTGTGAGAACCGCCAGGTGTGGCCCAAAAAACAAAACAAAACAAAAAATCTGTGCTCGCTTTGGCAGCACATATTAGCATGGCCCGTGAGCAAGGAGCAAGGATGACATGCAAATTCATGAAGCATTCCATATTTAAATAAAAAAAAAAGAAAAAATTTAACCCCATCAAAAAATGAGAATAAATGAACAAGCATTTCCTCAAAGAAGAAATACAGATGGCTAACAGCCACATGAAAAAGTATTCCACATCCCTAATCAACAGATGATTCAAATAAAACCAACAATGAGGTATCATCTCACACCAGAAAGCAACACATATCACAAAGAACAAGAAGAACCAATGATGGTGTGGATATAGGGAGAAAGGGACTCTCATTGACTGCTGGCGGGATTCCATCTAGTCCAGCCTTTCTGGAAAACAATATGAATATTCCTTTAAAAAAAAACACGAAAATGTGCTTCCTTATGATCCAGCAATACCACTCCTTAGGAAAACAAAAACACAATACAAAAATGTCCTTTCACTCCCATGTTCATTGCAGCACTATTTACATTTGCCATAATATGGAAGCATAATATGTCCCTGACAACAGATGAGTGACTAAAGAAATCATGGTACATCCACACAATGGAATACTATGCACTCATAAGGAAAATTAAGTTATGAAATTTTCTTATACATGCATAGACATGGAGTCTATTATGTTGAGGGAAATGAGTCAGAGAGAGAGGGATAAATATAGAATAATCTCATTCATATGTTGGATAAAAGAAAAAATAAAAGACAGTGTGAGGATGATATCCAGAGACAAAAGAGATGAGGATTAGGAGGGCCAGTCCATGATAGGAAATATGCCATAAAGAGTGGAGAGTGCAGTTAGAATAGAGAAGGGTCTAATACAAAAGGGACATTCATGGTACCCACACATTAGCAGTAGTGCAAAGCATAATGTCAAAAAAGAAGAGAGAGATTAAAAGAGAGAAATAGGTGGAAGGGAATAGAGTATCAGGGAGGGTGAGAGGGAAACTGCTAACTTTGGTGGTGGGAAATTCCTACTGGTGAATGTTGTAATACATTTTATGATTGTAACTCAATCATGAACTTTATCTGTGGAAAAAATCTGTAGTATGAACAACCTTGTAGCCATGAAGTTTAAATAAAAAAAAATAGAACTGAAAAAAAAGAAATTATGAGAGGTCCTTAGATATGGGTATGATGACATTCATACTTTTAGTCATTCTTTTTTTGATTATTTTAAAAGAAAGGACCAAGGATGTTGTTCAACTGGGAGAGCCAACCAAGGCTTTTGTATATGTAGGAGCAGATCTGAGTGAGCCTTTCTGGTCATACCCCATACAATGAGGAAAAAAAATTTTTTTTTTTGGTTTTTGGGCCACACCCAGTGACGCTCAGGGGTTACTCCTGGCTATGTGCTCAGAAGTCGCCCCTGGCCTGGGGGACCATATGGGACACGGGGGATCGAACCGCGGTCTTTCCAAGTCTAGTGCAGTAAGACAGGCACCTTACCTCCAGCGCCACCGCCCGGCCCCAACAATGAGAAAATTAAAAAAAAAAATAAAATAAAATTTTATTGTCAGACTGAATGCTGAGTAAACTAAGGGGAGACAGGAGCACAGAAAATCAGTTGGTGGTCAAAGTAATAGTTTAAGTAAGGAATTAACGTCTGAATCACCATAACATTAGTGGGTTGAAAACTACTGACAAATTCTAGGGAGATTTAAAAGTTGCATGGATTTTGACTTCAAAAAGGCTTGAAGGTAATGAGAGGCAGTGATAAAGTGTAATGATAGTAAGCTAAGAGGTAAAGGAAAGTCGTACAGACTGAGACAGAACAATGGGTGTTGGGAAAATAATCAGTAGCATGGTAAGTTTTTTTTAAGTGATTGTAGCATATACATGACAAATGAAGGCATGTCTGCAGTTTATAGAGAGGTTTAAAGAAAGTAAACTAGTTCAGAGGTCGTAGGTCCAGGTGTAGCAAACTCTTTTGAATGGATGAGATAGCCTGAACTGGGTGATGAGAAGAAAGCCAGTAACAGAACTCTTTGGGGAACAGGGAGCCTGCAGGCAACAATTGGTAACAGTTGGAGAAGGAGAATGGAAAGGGGACAAGATAGTAGGAGAATGAGACTAGGTTAAATCTGCAAGGAAAAGGACTCCAGACATTCAAGGAAGAAATGATCAACATTTCTCTGAAGAACACAGTTCTAGAGAGTTAGAATTCCTACTGAAAGGGATTCTTCTTGGAAGACTGGCTTGTAAGGGAAGCAGATGGAACTGGAAAAGTTATTAGAGTTTTTTAAAATTATAACTGGAGAACTTAGCATTGGTGTTTTGAGTTCTGTTAAATTATCTCTGAGGCACTTACAACCCCACAAGACACTCTTATTACATTATTGAATAACAACTAAATTCGTAATTCAGTTGAACGTTTATTTGTTAAGTGTTTCCAACATGTAACACATTGAGCTTAGCATTTCGGTAGCTAAAGATATGAAGACATAGTTATGTTTTGGGTTTGCATTTATTGGCTAAAATCTGCCTCCTTCCACTTACAGCTCTCTGTCCTCTAGGACCACATAGAGTAAAAGAATTTCTAGGTTACAGGGCCAGAGTGGTCACACAGTGGCTTACACATGACTGGCCCAGGACAGACACAGGTTCAATCCCCGGCAACCCATATGATATGGTCTTTCAAGCCAGGAGCAATTTCTGAGACAAGAGTAACTCCTGAGTGCCGCTGGGTGTGGCTCAAAACAAACAAACAAAACAAAAACAAAACAAAAAGAAGTTCTAGATTAGAGGTATAGCTCAAAGGATTGTGTGTGCATAATTTACAGGTAGGAGGCCTTGATTTAATCCCAAGTACCAAGCAGTGTCAGAAGCAATTCTCCTAAACACAGAGCCAGTAATAGACCCCACCAAGCGCTTTCAGGTATGGCCCCAATAGCCTCTTCCTTCCCTTAAGAAAAATTTCTTCAAAATAGCTACCATTCATCTGACAATGTCTTTCAGCTACTTACAGGGTTTTCTCACTTATTTAATTTCCATGAATAATCCAATTTATATGTGCATGTATGCATTTGTGGTTATATATGCACACATATCAAATATGTATGAACATATATAAAATATATATATACAGATATATATATATAGATACTAGCTGGAAACTCTCTTATGAAATGTATCGCCATGTCTTAAAATATGAACACTTCAAATTAATCCTCATTCTTTTCATCATGTATAAGCAGTGTCCACACCCATAGGCACTCTCAAAACATTAATACCAATAGTTATTGACTGAAGTTTCTAACGTCACATTGTGCTTATGGTACTTAACAATCAACCCAAATTCTGACAACTTTTGCACCTAAAATGTTGATTAACTAGACCTTCTATATCTTGTATTTGGACACTTCCCTTTGTAAAAAAAAATCAATTGCAGGATTTTGCATTTTCCCTTCACAGCATATATATTTACATTTGGCCTTGATTGGTCTGTAGTAAAAGGATTAAGGAACAGATGTAAATTTGAATTCTGGTGCTTCGTGGCTCAGTGATCCTGCAGTGTTGTGAAAGCTCTTAGTTTAAACTTGCTTATCAGAATAGGAATAATCCTATTTACTTTGTAAAGTAGTCTTGAAAGTTAGTGAGGTCAGTACAATACCTAATATAAGAGCCCAATAAATGTTGGGTATTTTGCCTTCCCTTTTTCCCATTCTCTCAACTTTGTATTCTTAACTGAAACAGGTCTTTTATTTCAATAATTAAGATTTATACATCTCCCATTTAATTTTAAAAGTTTTGAGCAAACAGGTGTCTAGAGCTGAAAGAGCACACTTTAATATAGTGATACCATTTTTGAGACATTTCCCCAAACACAAAATAAAAATTAATTAAAAAAGAATATATGCAATTCTATATTCATTGCCACACTTAGTACAATATCCAAGATATGGAAACAACCCAAATCCCATCTACAGATGAATGGAAAGGGAAGTTGTTCTGCATACACACAATGGAATACTATGCATCTCAAATAAAGAACAAAATTATGGGGCCCGGAGAGATAGCACAGCGGCGTTTGCCTTGCAAGCAGCCGATCCAGGACCAAAGGTGGTTGGTTCGAATCCCGGTGTCCCATATGGTCCCCCGTGCCTGCCAGGAACAATTTCTGAGCGTAGAGCCAGGAGTAACCCCTGAGCACCGCTGGGTGTGGCCCAAAAACCAAAAAAAAAAAAAAAAAAAAAAGAACAAAATTATGCAATTTGCAGCAATATGGATGGAGCTAAAGGATATAATATTGAGTGAAATCAGAAGGAAAGGGATAGACATAAAATGATCTCTCTCTTATATGGGACTTAAAGATAAACAGCAAGGTCACAACAAATGGCCCAAGGAAGAGTATGTCTGATGGGCTTGACAGGGAGGGTTTGGGGATCCTTGGGAGAGAGAAGACGTATACACTGGTGATTGTGGTATTATATGCACATATAACTGGAATTATAGGCACAAGAAACCATCATTAATAGCATGCTGCCAATTAGAAAGTGCCAGATAACAATAGTTTCAATCCTTTTGGGATAAATTTTTTAATCTATTGTTCATGCTGATAATATTTTGTTCTTTGTTCCATCATACCATGGATAGGGATGGCATGAAAATTCTGCCTAGTGTCAAAAAGGATAGCTATCACCATCCCTCTATTATCCCTCTTTTTTTTCAAACTTTATTTATTTATTTATTAATTAATTTCTGGGCCACACCCGGTGGTACTCAGGGCTTACTCCTGGCTCTGCACTCAGAAATCACCCCTGCAGACTATGGAAACCATATGGTATGTTGGGAACCGAGTCCCTCTGAGGACAGCCACATGCAAGGCAAACACCTACTACTGTGCTGTCTCTACTCTATTATCCTAACTAAAAAAGCACATGATTATTGTGGTGGATATAGAAGGAAGATAGATAAATCACAAAGAAAATCTGTACACATCTATAAATTATTCCATTACCAAGACATCACAACTATAGATAAATCACAAAGAAAATCTGTACACATCTGTAAATTATTCCATTACCAAGACATCACAACTATAAATACCTCTCTGTGTAACTAGACACTCTTTTCTTTCTGATCAAATAAAATTTAAAATAAATAAACATTTTATGCTGCCATGGCACCTTCCATCATCTACGCTTGCTTAGATGTGAAGACTTCATCCTGGAAATATATTGCACATTGCGTAACTTTTCTCTCGGGACACATAGGCTATCTCAAAGTTATCCATAGGTTAATCCTAGTAAGACTGATAAATTATATATTCATCTACATGTAAGCTTTTTCTTAAGACAAATTCTTAAATGCAAAGTTTGCATTGTTAGTCTCTTTACCCACTACACACCATTTTAAACTTCTCAACAATTTATACAAAATATCTGGTTTAAATTTACTTTGCATTTCTTTAATAACTAATAAGACTGGATCTTCATCCTAACCAACCAGTTGAATTCTATTTGTCTCTTCAAATTATTTATCTATTTTCTTTTGAAGTGTTGTCTTTTAAGTTTGTCTTTTTAAGTCTTTTATATATTAACTCTGTATATTTACATATATTACATATATACACTACCTTTAATCTAATTCAGATGTATACATAAGTATGATATATGACATATGTAAGATACACAAGACCAAGTGTAGTACACTATTGTATACATGTATGCAAATGTATTTCTATACATAAATTTATGTGCACATATATGTATACAAACAGCATGTGTATAAATGCATTATACATATGTAAGAGTATACACATACTATACATACATATGTACTATATAGTATCATGCCCTATATACATGAAAAAGTTCTATAATGTATTATGTTTATAATTTAGTAGTAGTTTTGTTACTATTTAGGAGGTACCTAGTGGCATCTAAGATTTTACTCCTGGAACTGTACTCAGGAATTACTCCTGGTAGGGCTCCATCATAGGTAGATCTGAAAGGATCAAACTCAGGTATATTGTAGGCAAAGCAAGTGCCTACCTACTGTTTATTTCTCTGGTCTTCTGGTATAGTTTTAAATGTACAAATGTTAAAACAAAGTATATTGGTCCACAAGTTAAAAAGCATTGGAGCATGTTGGGTTAGGTTTAGACAACCTCATTTGTTTCCTCTTTTATTGGTGAGGCTTCATTAGCTTTACGAAGCATATGAGGCAACAGCCTCGTCTGCAAAAGAGCCTCTCTCATTGGTCTGCCAATGAGACTGCCAATGACTGCCAATGACTTCCATGGCTACATGCTTCTACATTCATTTCAGGAGGAACACACCTTGTCCTAAAATTTCCAGAAAATATTCTGTTCTCCCTTTTTGGTTGAAGAGACTTAGGTCATATCACTGGACTCAAGAGGATAAAATTCACTGTTGGACTTAAAAGGAACCATAGGTTGTACTTCCTAAAAAGGAAGGGAGTATCTTCTTTCCCATGGCTAACTTAAAAGAAGTAGCAGTTGGGAAAGGGGCACATTTGTGCAAAAATAGCTAAGGCATAGATGGTATCTTTGAAGGATCAAGATGATTTTTTGTTAAGCTTTATCACTTGATAAAGCTTTATTGGTAAAGCTTTATCGAGTGATAAAGCTCTCCAAAAATTAATGGAGTTCTACAGCACTGAGTTTGATTGCTTGAATAAAATGTAACATATTTTCTACCATTTGAAGATTCATTTGTTTCACTAAAGTATTAAACAGTACAAAAATGGTTAAAATTGTGGTTATTCATTAAGTACTACACTCTTTACATTCAGAGCACGGAGTCACCACCTTGGCATATTATAGCTCCTAAGTATCTGATCACTGGTGACTGGAACAATTTCTTCTGTGGTCCACTGATCTTCAGGTACTCAGGATTTCCTTCTTTAATACCGTAAAGTCAGTATAAAAAAATGGATCAACCCTCCTTGAAATTCATTCTCGTAAAATATTGGTTACCTGCTACTTTGTTCCTGACTGCCTATTTGAATGATCTATTTCTTCTTTCCTTTTATTGTTTTTATGTGTGTTTTCAAACACACATATACAAGGCAATTATTACATCCAGCTCTTTTTTTACAGTGTCTTTTTGTTTATGACCCTAGACCTACATATTGAACTGAACCTTTTTTCAAAGTAGTGCTCCATGAGGTTAGGAGAAATTGAACCACTATATATATGCATATATGTTATATATACATACACACTATGTACTATGCACCAGGTAGAGGTCAAACTGTCCTGCCAGGGCGAGCCATTAATATTCTTTCATCTTAAAAATTATTACTGAGAATCTTCATAGCAGTCCTTTAATCCCTTAATGAATCTTGGTCAAGTATAATCTTTTCGACACATATCCTCTTTTTTATGTATGCTATGGACTCTATGTTTGTGCCTCTTGTCTACAGTTTCCCATGCTAAAGCTCTCAGCCCCAAGATGATGATATTTGGTGATGGGGGTCTTTGGGTGATGATTAATACTAGTTCCTACATTAGTCATAAGTGAATGAGACCACTTCCCTTATAAAAAGAGATATGCACCTGGTGTGTGTGTGTGTGTGGGGGGGACGACTGGTGAACTTCCAGCTTCCAGCATAATTAAGGATCCAAACTCCTCTCTGGGAGCTGGAGTTTTAGCAGGCAACACGGGGAACAGCATGGCTCCATGCTGTAGGCTTTTTGGCCAAGCTTAGGGGAAGCTGCAGCCTCTGGCAGCCCACCACAGCCTTCTCTCTCCTGCCTCCCGGATCCTAGGGTTACCCCTGGCTGCCTGCCTAGGATGCCAGCAAGGTGGGTTCTGGTGAGCAGTTTAAAGGGGACCCCAGGCCTCTCCCATCTGCACGGGGTAGATTTATAGGATATCATATAGTTTAATCCACTTTGCGTTATACAGTATAGATAGTTAAATAGGAATTCATAGGTGTTCATTTATGTTTACAATACATAAAATGTCTGTGATGTATTATTCCCTCCCCCCATTGGTTCACCACCTTACAGGTTCATTTCTTGCCCTTTACTCTCACCCCCACTGTCTATTACCCCACATGTAACCATTTTTACCTTCAGCTCTTCCACTCCTTATGAAGCAGATTATTATTCTCTCTCAAGCTAACTGCCAGTCAGCTCCCAAAATGAAAAAATAGACCGCAGCCTGAGAAGAAACCAAAACGCTGTTCCTATCAATCTATTATCAATGGACTCATATCCTCCAACTCCCTTCACTGGGTACCTGTGCTTGCTACCATAATCAGTTTCCGAGAGACCCCCACTCAAAGACATTTCCTGATACGGAGAGTTGGGAGTTGTTTACAGACTTCAGATGGCCAAATCACAGACCAAAGTGGTGTCCCGGAAACAACAACCTCCCCCAACTCCCCCTGACTATTTCTAAAATATAAAAAGTACATATGTATCTTCTTTGTATATTGCAGATGTATTCCCTGAACATCTATAACTCTTTTTTTGAATATCCTCTAATATAGTGACAATTTTGCCCACTGATTTATTTTGTTTGTTTGCTTGCTTTTTCTCCTTTGAAATCTGTTCAATAAGCAATGCTGGTAGAAGAGTATC
This sequence comes from Crocidura indochinensis, assembly GCA_004027635.1. Classification (NCBI taxonomy): domain Eukaryota; kingdom Metazoa; phylum Chordata; class Mammalia; order Eulipotyphla; family Soricidae; genus Crocidura; species Crocidura indochinensis. Next base: position 1,749 of record PVKC010002965.1, on the reverse strand, counting down.
TCTGTATAAAGTTCATGTTAGAACCAAGTTACGGGGAATGTTGGACTTGATCCCTCTGCCCCCAGATGCACCAACAATACCTTGTTTCTCTTTTGCATATGTACATTAAAATGGGAAAATAATACACATGCAAACAAGTTCTTATCTAATAGAGATGAGAACACAAATTTTGTAATGCAGTTAGGCCTTATACCCTGAACATTGGCATAATGATCTGGCTAAGGCCTCAGAAGAATGGGCATTGCCCATACACCCCTGAACAATGAATACCATCAATGGAAACAACCATAACTGTCTATAACATTACCAGGATGCAAACCTCTACCAGGGAAGACCCTACTCTGGCATTACTCCAAAGAGTGCTCTCAACAACCAGATGACCTAGCAACAAGCTGCTTGCAGGGCAGAACTCTCTGCATCTAATGTTGAGGTGAAACTAGAGGATGCTCCACATCAGCCTGACTTCGATGAAGGACATGCACAGATTCCAGAATCTTTAATTATAGGAACTTGACACCACCAAGAGCTAAAGAGCGAAAAAGTTTCACCGGGACCATGGAAAATAACTCGGGTTGGACAGATTGGTATGCCTGGAGCCCAGAGTCAGTCTTATGCCAATCAACTTCTGGGTGAGGCCTTCTTGTAATCAGGCCAAGGATTTTTTTCCATTTACCCATATTTTGCTGGACCTATGCAAACAATGGCGATTACCAGTTTCACACCTTTGCTACTGTATTTTTTTTTAACACTTAGCCTTTAAGAAAGAAAAAAACCCAGCTTACTGAACTTAAAAAAAAAACTGTAGTAGAATGCCTGTTTTGAATACAGGCGGGGGTGGGAAGGAGGGGGGGTTATTGGAGGTGGAAATGTTGCACTGGTGAAGGGGGGTGCTCTGTTTGTGACTGAAACCCAACTACAATCATGCTTGTAATCATGGTGCTTAAATAAAAAATTAAAAAAAAGAGATATGCAGAAATGCTCTTTCTCAAAGAGTAGCTCAAGCAAGAAAGTGGTGACTCTTTTATTAGTATTCATCCGTATGTCTATGTTCTCTTTGGGGGTGGGGGAGTGCATTGCTGAGTTTTGCAACAAACTGTCTCCAGGATCATTCTTACTTTCCATGGCCATTGTTAGCATGATTGTCTTCCAAACACAACATGAATCCCCTCTCTGATGTGAGAAATGGATACTGCGGGGCCCGGGAGATAGCATGGAGGTAAGGCGTTTGCCTTTCATGCAAAAGGCCATCGGTTCGAATCCCGGTGCCCCATATGGTCCCCCGTGCCTGCCAGGAGCAATTTCTGAGCATGGAGCCAGGAGTAACCCCTGAGCGCTGCCGAGTGTGATCCAAAAACAAAAACAAAAAAAAAAAAAGAGAGAAATGGATACTGCATAGTTAAAGTGAGTAAAACTTCTATACTATTTCTTCTAAACTAAGGTCAATTGATTGAATGATAAACAGTCACTTAGCTGGTATTTTTAGAGTATTTTCCCCCCAAGTATTACTAGCTTCAATGTACAGGAACACATTGATTTTAGAAATAATTAAAATGTGAGGGAAGGAAAATACCCTCTTGCCTAAGATCTAGTTGCGTGACTGTTTCCAGAGAAGCATCAGTATCATACAGCCTGCCTCATTCAATAGCCTTCCTTCCTTCCTTCCTTCCTTCCTTCCTTCCTTCCTTCCTTCCTTCCTTCCTTCCTTCCTTCCTTCCTTCCTTCCTTCCTTCCTTCCTTCCTTCCTTCCTT
>PVKC010002964.1:0-40862 GCA_004027635.1 Crocidura indochinensis | reverse complement strand
TTTGATCAGATTGGCATCTCAGAAGACAATCTTAAAGAAGTGGTGAGGCAGACCACAGACAAAACAATGATTCTGGGTGAATCATTCTGGGTGAAGCAAGTATGGCTTCAACAGGGCAGAGGCTTGACCCACACTCTCCATCTGAGATTGCCAGTTTTCTGCTGCATGGCCAGTGCACCTATAATTTTCTATGCCGTTGTTTCCATGTCTTTCAAGAAAAGAGTGAGTCTTTGGGCTCGACTGATGCAATGGGCATGGTTACATCTATCGGCTTTTCTGGAAGAAGGAAGATACAGGTGAAAAGTACCAACACTCATTCCAAAAAAGTCCTGATCTGCCCAAATATTAGCAAACCTGAAGTTTGGTCAAATTGATATCTCCAAAGATAATCATAGAGGAATGGTGAGGCAGGGCTACAGGCAAAATGGTCTACTCTTTTATAAATACATCACATACCATGTTAAATATAAACTGACAGTAAGCCTCCTTGATTTATTCCTGTTCTTCAATAAAATACTTTCACTATTCCACCACTGATTGTAAATTTTGATTTAAATCTTCCATAGCTATTTCTATTTGTTTAAAGGCATTTATTTATAATTACTTTAGTTAATGATTCCAAAATTGTTCATGATTGAGTTTCTGTCATAGAATGTACACCACCATTCAACAGTGAAGTTTTAGAATTAATTGAATGGTTTAAATCAATTTTTTGAAATAATTGATCAGAAGTATCAAAATTATGGGGAATTTTTATAAAATATTTCTGTATCTATTGAATTTTCTACTTTAATATATTACTATGATTTACTACATTAAATGATTTTGCAGAGGTAAACTAAGTTATATTCATTGAATAGATTATTCTATGATACATTTTTATTTTTATATTACTAGGTTTGCATCACTATAGTTTCATTTACATATTTCAGCTAAAATTATAGTTTTTTATTATTTCTGTCATTTTGGCATTAAAATCATCTTGCATTATAAATACTCTGAAATTGGTCATGAAAAAATATTTAATATTTTCTAGATCACACTTGCTAAAAACTGCTCAGTCTTTGGTTTCCTCCATTTACTTGAATAGTTCACCTTTCAGATCTTTCAATAATGGTCTATTACTTTTTTGGCAATCATTTAAAACAGTTTTATTATTATTATTGTTATATTACTGGGTAGGGTTTTGTCAAATTAATATATATTCTATAAACCAATATTTGACTATGGATCATGTTTGCTTTGTGATTCATTGATAAATGCTATTTAATTTTAGTTATTTCCAAGTAAGTGGTTAAAACTTATGAATCAGACATCATTGATTATTCAGACTTGTTGAATATTGTCAACTTTGTACTTAAATGTTTTAAAGCTTAATTTTGATTGCATTTTATTAATATATCCACAATTCATATAGAAGTGAGTTAATTAATTTTAAAGTATTTGAGTTTCCTATTTTTATGTATCTGTATTAATAATTGACTCAATTTATTTCGAAGTAGTATTCCATTATGTGGGCATTTTTATGTCATTTTATTATTCTTCAGAAATTTTATCACAGATATTAACAGGTGGTCAAAGAACTATTAACTTGAAATTTCATTATCTTTATACTCCATTTGATTTATTCTGTTTTGTTTATGGTATTTTTGTTTTATTATTTTATGTTGTGGGGAAAATATCCAAAGAGCTTGATATCTGGGTCACTCTCAGTAGAAATCAGGAATCCATCCAGTACTGGGGATCAAAAGCAGGGCTTTGGAGCAACCTAGAATTTGAACCACATCCCAAATCTGGGTTTCATTTCAATAAATGCCATTTGTAACTTGAAAAAGTATTGATTCTGTATTTGTTGCTTGCATTGTTTTATACGCTCACTGTTGGTATAGTTAATATTTTAAAATGTTCTCTATCCATATTGGTCATTATCCACTTGCTGTCAATTTTTTTTGTTTGTTTTGTTTTTGTTTTTTGATTCACACCTGGCAGTGCTCAGGGGCTACTCTTGGCTTCATGCTCAGAAATAGCTCCTGGAAGGCAGGAGGGACCATATGGGATGCTGGATTTGAATCAATGACCTTCTGCATAAAAGGTAAACACCTTACCTCCATGCTATCTCTCCGGCCCCTGGTGTCAATTTTTTAAAGTACATGTACATATTCACTAATTATGGAGTTATAAATTCCTCATGTATTGATTTTATTCACCTTTACTCAGTATATTCATAAGCTGTATATTGTTTAGTCTAAAACTTAAGTTAGATATCTCCCGTCTATCTGGAAATTTAATTTAATTTTAATTTCATTATTTTAATTGAATTAGATTAAAATGCTGTTACTCATAAGGTTGTTTTATTGGGGAAATTTAAAGGGGGACATTCAAGGGTTATACCTGCACTGTCCTCAGAAATTTTTCCTGGTGGCCTTCTGGGACCATAAAGATTGCTAGGAATAAAAACCCGGGTAGGGAGCATGCAAAGCACATGTCCTACTCTCTGAACTATATAGCTCCAATCCCTAGGGTTTTATGGGTACAATATTCCAACATCACACCTACTATCAGGGTACCCACTTCTCTACCTCACTATGGTCCCTGGTTCTTCTCTGCTATTTTATCCTGTCTCCAAACTCAGTTCTATAAATCGATTTTCATGTTCTGTTGCCTTTGGAATTTTTTATTTCCTTATTATGTCTATTATAGCCCATAGACATATTATTCTGTTTATGGCTTTCTCTTTCTGGTTAACTTCATTTAACAGGATACTTTCCAGTTTCATCCACAAATTATATGATTTTTATCTTTCCTTATTCTGAGTTATTTCATTGTACACACACACACACACATCATGGTTTCTTTATCCAATTAACTGTTTTGAACACTTGGGTTGTTTCCTAATTTTGCATATTATGAGTAGGGATGCAATGAATAAGCAGATGTCTTTTCTAAATACAATTTTTAGATCAGTGGGGGGCACATATCAAAAAGTAGAACTGCTGGGTCATACAGAAGATCAATTTTTGTTTTTTGAGAAGTGTTTATATTATTTTCCAAAGGGATTGAACAAGTTTTACATACCAACCAGCAGTGAATGAAGGTTCCATTTCCCCCACATTCAACACTGGGCAAGCCCAGAGCTGGGAATAGCTCCCAAGAATTGCTGATGTTTCTCCCAAGCAGAAAACAAAAAAAAAAATCAAAACATTTTTCATTTAAAAAGTATTGTTTAGAGTTGGAGCAATAGTACAGCATGTAGAACATTTGCCTTGCACTTGAGTAGCCAGTATTATATCCCCAGTCCATTATATGTTCCTCTGAGCCAGCCAGGAGTGATTCCTGATTGCAGAGCCAGGACTAAGACCTGAATGTCATTTGATGTGGCACTAAAACAAAAATATTAAAATTTAATAATTAAATAGTATAATTTATTGTACTATAGAGGAAATTCATTTGTACTAGTCTGGTGTTAATGAATATATAGTTTTTCCACCGAAGTTCTTAAACTCCCTTTCCTGAATATTTATACCATTTAGCACATACTCTAATTATTTATTTACCACATGGTATTTTAATCAATAATTTGCTCATATTCTTGGTACAATGTATAGTCGATAGATTCAAACTAATAACTTTCTTGTAATCCATTACACATCTCATAAAATCAAAATCATCTCAGACATACAGGGAGCACGAAAAAGTATTAACTGAATGAATTAAGGCACACGTTAATTAAAATCTTTCTTCCCTTTGTTGTTCTTTCTTTGTGTGACTCCTGTAAAGTTCCTGGGAATTTCCCTGTACTTTTTAGAATGACAGTTTTTGGCCTCTAAGTGGTGTAGTGACATAAAAGGAAATTAGTAACTTGAATAAATACAATTAGGTAACTATAGTTTATCATGCATATTTAGTACAATTATTGATAAAACTTTCAAATAGTCTTTTATATGCTTTTTGAATATAGGGAAAGTTAAAAGGGGTAAAATAATATAAGTAAGTGGTGAAATACTTTAAAATAGTCCAAAGAAAACCAGCATTTTATTGGACCTAAAATATAGATTTTTATTATAAAAATTTCAAGGACCCATATTCCTAAATCGAAGTGGTAGTTATCTTTTCTTATAGACAAATGTCTACTGAAAATATCTTCAGCCACTCCTGGCCAAATTTGTTTTATATTTACTATTTTCTATTTACTGTGACTTGCTCCATCTTTTACTTCATCATAGGCACAGCTCCCTTCAAAGTCAGCTGCATGCATACAAGAGGTTGTTAGTAAATTTCAACCATTTCATTCATTCTCTGGTGAATGCTGCTTTCAGAGAATTAAAGACCAGAATGTCCTGATTAAACACTTAATTAGACATAATAAAAAATATTGCCAGTTTTAAATAATAGATGCACTCATCAGTTTAATATGCTAATGACAGAGCTTTGAGAAAAGGAAATGGAATAGAATTTACCCTCTGAGAAAATGGGTTGAAATTAGATTTTTACACTGAGATTTTTCAGAGCAAATTACTAGCTCCCAGTTGATGGTATTCTAACTACTACTCCATTTACTGCATGGACAGATCTCTAATGACTAAACTTTTTTGCAAATGAAAGCAGTCAAGACTAGCCTTTCAGTTTATTACTGTTGAAACTGTCATAGAACATAAGACAAAAAGTTTTTTAAAAATCCTAAACTCAATAACAGGTGTTCTATGTTTTAATTACATCTGTTACTTCCCTGGTGTAGGTTAGAAAAAAAATGTTTCTGAGCTTTCACTTGTTCTTCTGTTAAGATGAAGATAAAGACTGAGCGTGCCCTTTCAGATAACAGTTTGTCTCTAATATATTTCCTGACTCAACAAGAAAATTGGATTAGGTGTCATATTTTTTGTTGCCAGTTTATTTGTTTTGCTTTCAGGCCATACCTGGTTGCAGGGGTCCTCAAACTTTTTAAACAGTGGCCCAGTTCACTGTCCCTCAGACCATTGGAGGGCCAGACTATAGTAAAAACAAAAATTACGAACAAATTCCTATGCACACTGCATACATCTTATTTTGATGTGAAGAAACAAAACAGCAACAAATACAATATGTGGCCTGTGGGCCATAGTTTGAGGACCACTGTAAGGTCTTACTCCTGGTGCTAAATTAAGGAGTCACTCCTGAAAGTGCTTGGAAAACCAGATGAAATGTTGGGGATCAAGCCCAGGTCAGCAAAAGCCTACTGATTGTATTACCTTTTCAACCTCAAGGTGGCAAATTCAAAAACGTTAATTACACAAATTACACGGTTCTCTCAAATATTTATATTTTATGTAACTACTATTTTTATGCATATGGAAACTAATGGTAAATAAATATATAGATATAAAAATAAGATTTTTAGCACCAAAGTAGGCTGAAATTATGTAATTTCCTTTTTGTTTTTGTTTTTGTTTTTGTTTTTAGGCCACATCTGGTAGCACTCAGGGATTACTCCTGGCTCTGCACTCAGAAATTGCTTCTGACTGGAGGGGGTCATATGAGATTCAAGGGTCCTGTACTCACTGTTCTGTCTGCCATCTCTTTGGGAGGAAGACAATCTGCAGAGACTTTGTCCTAGCTTTCTCTTCCTTTCCCATGCACACCCATTTTAAAATGTAAAGACCCTCTTAGTCTTGGTTAGCATTAGGCAGGTACTTTTGTCTTTTAACAACAGTTGCCCTTCCTCCCATGCTGAACAATAAATATCTTACATGGAGGACAAGACAGTTGGGAGCCCCCTAGCCACATGCTTTTCTATATTATGTCTATCTAGTTTTTCTTAACAGCCTCAGCATGCCTGCTCCAGGCCTGTTCACCCAGGGCTTGACTCTGGCAAATGATATAGTAGAGGAGAATAATGTGGTAGAAGTTCAAGCATTTTCTTCCCTCTCTCCTAGTTTGACTGATATTATGTTACTAATATTTAAATTAAATGTGGTAATCAGGGTTTACTCCTAGCTTTGCTCTCAGGGATTAGTCCTGGTAAATCTAGGGAAACCAAATGGGATGCCAAGAATCAAACCTATTTCAGCTAGAACTCTACTCACTGCACTATATCCTTGGTTTCAAAGCAACAATTTATAAATAATTATTAAATATATCATTAGAATCCACATTTATATTAATGTCACACTTTATAATTTTTATATGAATTAAGAAGAAAATCTATAAAATAAATTAACTAGAAAATGTATTAACTAGAAAATTGAGTCTGTGGATTGAAATTTATTAAAGTACCTTTTGATCTATGGCTTCCATCTCATTTATCTTTTGTCTTTCTTTTGATGTGTTTGTTAGGAAATCAGGTTATATATCCTAAGTATTTTTCTGCATATAATTTGTATCTCTTTGGCATATTTTAACCAAATATATATATATATGCATTTCTACTCTCTTATAAATTGAAAGCTATGAACTTCCTCGAATTTGTGTGTGAATATTATTTTTTTCTCCCCTCCGTGAATATTATTTTTAACCATCACTAAAAAATGTCTTTTTTATGTAATGAAATATATAAGTACATATGTCTCACCCTATGTGTACATATAAACTCAAAAGTTTCTTGAAAGTTTCAAGCTAAGCAAGTTACCATATTGTTTACAACAAATTAGAGTTCACTTCACTTCTGTAGGAAGGGTTATTTTGAACATCACACAAGTTATCATTTCAAATTTTGGGAAAAATAAACCAAAAAATGTGGATTTGCAAGCATATACTCTAAGTCTTACCATCAACATTGGTGAGTTTGTGCTTACAAAAAGATTTCTCCCAGAAATATAGTAGAGCAAATAATGTTCTTGCCTTGTATGTGGCCAATTTGGGTTCAGTTTCTAGTAGTATGAATAGTTGGTCCCACAAGCACCACAAGCTCTGAGTGATCTCAGAGCACAGGAGTAATCCCTGAGTACAGCTGGATGTGATACACATAACAATAAAACCTTTCTAGACAAAAAAGAGAATAACCTTCCCCAGCCCTCCTCTCTTAAGTAAGTGAGCTTCTGTAAATCGTTTTCTAGAAGGTAGAAAAACTTATTGGGAAGTAGAGGATAATGGAAAAGGAACTCCCAAGTGGGAAGGGACTTAGCATAGAAAAAGTTTATATAAGGATTTTTAGGGGCCGGGCGGTGGTGCTGGAGGTAAGGTGCCTGCCTTGCCTGCGCTAGCCTAGGACGAACTGCGGTTCGATCCCCCGGTTTCCCATATAGTCCCCCAAGCCAGGAGTGACTTCTGAGTGCATAGGCAGGAGTAACCCCTGAGCGTCACTGGGTGTGGCCCAAAAACAAAAAAAAGAAGGATTTTTAATATGCATAAATTCTCTAACTTCACAGTAAAATAATGATTGATTAATAAATATTGATTAATATTTATCTAATCTATGTAATATCACAATGTTTGTAATATTTATACTTGAACAAAATTAATCAAAATATGTCATTCCTATCAATTTATATAATATATCTTTACCTTATATTCTATTTTAATCAATAGAATCTATAATTTAAAATAATAATTAACAATCAAAACATCATTATAAATTTTAAAAGTGTTTATATCCTAACAGTGACTTTAAAATTCAGAAAAATGGTCCTAGGAAGGAAAAACATTCTTATTTGGATTTATAGTTCTAGTTCAAGCTTTTAACTACAGGGAAGGGTATCAGAATTTGTTAGGAAATAAATATCCATTGCAGGTTATAGTGGATGAGTCATTTTTAATCTTTATGGAAGTTTTAAAATAAAAACAGGAATGTCATGAGGAAGATGCTAACAATCTTGCTAACAATGGTGATCTGAGGAAGGTGAAGATACAGAAAGATAAAATAAGCTTTAATAAAAAATAGTCTTTTACTTTGCCAGCCTTGTCTTGATTTGTATCAGTTGAAATAGCCTCACTTTAATCTACCAATCTACTACTAATTTTTAACAATATTTTGTTCACTATTTTCTTCTTCTAAATAATTAATCCATATCACTGAAATACTGAGTTTCTTCCCAATGGAACAATAGCAAAACCTGTGGAATGATTCTAATTTAATATGGCAAGAATTTGAGTAATATACCTCATTAAAGCCTGGAGTTGAGGGGCAAATGAGTCACACTGACTGCTTTCTCCAGAATTTTGTTTTCCTCTAGTTGATGTTGCTCCAAGCTCACTGTTAAACACTTGGCTTTGGAACTAATAATTATATATTATAATCCTAAACTTATATTTAATACAAAAGCAGTATGATACCAATATTAAAATTATTTTGACAATGCATATATATCGAAACTTATGAGAGCATACAAATACAAACACATCATCACCATTTTACTTTATGTGAAAGAGTCTGCCATTTACTCAAGTTTGGGAAAATTGAAGGCAGAAAGGCAGGCATGTTCTTAGTTCCACTCTGTAGAGGCTTGAGCTAAAAGGACACTTGGAAAGCAAATGCAGTGACCTTTAAAGAAATGGAGAAGAAGCTATTTCCAGCACATTACTAAATGCTATATATTAAAGGTTCTAACCTTATTTGCTACAAGTGTATAATATTGGGAAACCCTTGTGAGGGAAGGGTCTACATTCATCACATGGCACGAGTCACTTACAGTAGAGATGGGGAAAGTTATTACTTTCTTCCAACTTGCAGACACCAAAGTTCAACCTAACTCCTTTTATAGTTTGCTACATTAAATAAAGTTCAAAGGTCACTTGGAGAATTACAGGCTTCTTGACCTAGCAAAAATATAAAGTTTTCTGCAAATAACAATGATTAGGTCATCATACACAATGACTTATGACTTAAATACACATTTACACACAAGCACACACATATACACATATTTGACCCTAAATTTAAATTTACAGCTCATGCCAACAGGTAAGACTGACCCTTGATGTATCTACAGATTTGACTTTATTTGATTATTAGTTCACTAACAGATATAATTGATCTATAAGTCTCAGTGCCAAAATAAAGGTTATGTAAGCAGAAGAAAATCACTCATTAGAAAAAATAATCTGAAAATGTAATCCTCAACATTGAAATGAACTCCATTATGTAGGCATCAAAGATTAATAACCAAAATATTTTTGACTTAGATGAATAGATAGATAGATAGCTGACTAGATATAGATGATAGATAGAAGATAAGTAGGTAGGTAGATGATAGATAGATAGATAGATAATATACATGTAAGGTTTAGTATACATGTTATAGTATATCTTGCATGTATACTTTATCAAGCATTGATATTTGGCTATACATTTTTATTCTTAACCTCATTATATTAGGTAAATTAAGAGTGAAGATTTCTAGTTTTTCATAAATATTTCCCACCATATTGTATAGCCTACATCTGTAAAGAAGCTTGTTGCTAATTATCTCATTGATACATATACGATTTTCTAAGTCAATCAAATCAATAAATCATTGGGTCATGCATACATAGTTAGGACTGTCTACAAATCACCAATCTACAAAGTGAAGTCATCAAAGAACTAATCCTTAACAGTGTGCTGACCTCTGCATAATTTTTCTGATCTTTTGCTCTTAATAATGAACTAGAAAATCCATACCAATCTAGTTAGCATAAAATTATTTATTATTATTTATTAATTTTTCACAATGAGTTTAAAGACATCCTGCAAATAGAAGACAACTGTCTGGGATTTATGACATGAGTTGTCAGTCTAGAAGGAGCTCTAGGGATAGGGATTCTATCTTGGTCAGAAAATCACTGTGTGAGCATTCTAAATCTCTGGGTGGTTTATATGGGGGGGTGGGGGGAGGTTGAAGCACATCTTGTGTTGCTCAGGGCTTACTCTTGTATCTGCACTTCTGGCAGGCTCAAGGATAACAAGGATTAAAAATGGAAGACAAGCTCCTCAACCACAACACTATCTCTCCAGCCCCATAAATCTCTCTATCTTTTAGGGGCCATTTATTTTATTCCTATTATGATAGCATGTTTTACGATAGTATTGATAGGTAAACTTTTTGCAGTTACTGTTGCACCCAACATTACCAACATGCCCAAAACCCTCCAGCATAAACCCTTGGTTGCTTTCATGCATCTGTTCCCTTCTTTGTTTTGATTGGTCAGTATCCATTCCCAATCAGACTTAGCTAAGGCTCTGGACAATGTAAGTCAATGAATGTAAATAATAGTTTGAGAAGAAGCAATAATCAAAATGAAGAAAAGGAAAGCAAATAGTTTAGTGTGGTATGCATTAGCACTGAGAAATCATTTCAGGTTGAAAAATAATATAAGGATGAATAGTTTCTCCCATTCTGTGGGTGTCTTTCATATCCTAGTCACTATTTCCTTTTAGGTGGAGAAGCATCTAAGCTTAATATAGTCCCATCTGTTTATCTCTGCTTCCACCTGTTTGGTGAGTGAAGTTTCCTCCTTGAAGATGCCTTTAGTCTCAATGTTATGAAGTGTTTTTACCTACATGGTGTTCTATATACTTTATTGTGTTCTATATGTTTTATAATAATCCATTGGATTTATATTATATTTATAATATAATCTATTGGATTTGACCTTTTTGCAAGGTGTTAACTAGGGATCTAAGTTCACATTTTTGCATGTGGCTAACCAGTTGTCCTAACACCACTTGTTGAAGAGGCTTTACTTCAGGGGTCTCAAACTCGCGACCCGCGGCCCATTTGCAGCCCTCCGTACAATATTTAGTAGCCCATGGCCAGCCTTCAAATATCGCAGTATTCATGATTATTTGCTTACTGAATAATCACAATAAAAATTGCATTAGTAAGAAAAAAATCGCATTAAACATTTGCATATCCCTAGCAGTTCCATTCGGGGTATGCAAATGTTTAATGCGATTTTTTTTCTTGCTAATGTGATTTTTTTTGTTTGTTTGTTTGCTTGTTTTTTTGGGTCACACCCGGCAGTGCTCAGGGGTTACTCCTGGCTCCATGCTCAGAAATTGCTCCTAGCAGGCACGGGGGATCATATGGAGCACCGGGATTCAAACCGATGACCTTTTGCATGAAAGGCAAGCGCCTTACCTCCATACTATCTCCCGGGCCCCACTAATGTGATTTTTTTTATTGAGAATATTCCTTAAGCGAATAATCACGAATACTTTGCCCCAGCACAGACGTCATTTCCGCTGCTCCTGCCTGCTGTCCCTCCCTCCTCTTTTTTGTGAAATTCTTTATGTGGTCCTGCCTCACCCTGACTTTGCCTCCTATGGCCCCCAGGTAAATTGAGTTTGAGACTCCTGCTTTACTCATCTCTTCCACTGGTCTGTCTTTATGCCAATATCATGCTGTTTTAATGACTATATCTTTGTAACACAATTTAAAGTAGTGGAGGGTCGGAGAGATAGCATGGAAGTAGAGCATTTGCCTTTCATAGGAAGGTCATTGGTTCGAATCCTGGCATCCCATATGGTCTCCCAAGCCTGCCAGGAGCGATTTCTGAGCCTAGAGCAAAGAGTAACCCCTGAGCGCTGCCAGGTGTGACCCAAAATCCAATAAATAAATAAATAAAGTAGGGGAAAGTGATGCCTCCCATATTTCCTTACCCAAGTGTTGGTCTAGCTATTTGTGGATGTTCATTGCTCCAAATGAACTACAAGAGTGTTTGATCCACTTCTTTGAAAAATGTCATGGGTATCCTTAGAGGGATTGCAATAAATGTGTACAATGCTTTGAGAGTGCTGCCATTTTAATATTGTTAACCCTCCCAATTCATGAGCAGGGTATATGTCTCCATTTCCTTGTGTCTTCTTTTATTTCTTGAAGCAAGTTTTTGTAGTTTTCTTTGTATAGGTCCTTCACCTCTTTAGTTAAGTTGACTCCAAGGTATTTGAGATTATGTGACGCTAATATGAATGGGATTTTTTTTTTTTTTTGGTTTTTGGGCCACACCCAGTGACGCTCAGGAATTACTCCTGGCTATTCGCTCAGAAGTCGCTCCTGGCAGGCACCGGAGACCATATGGGGAAGCGGGGGATCGAACCACAGTTCGTCCTAGGTTAGCACAGGCAAGGCAGGCACCTTAATACCAGAGCCACCGCCCGGTCCCCCGGGATTGTTTTTTAATGTCCATTTATTCTCTATCATTATTGGTGTATAAGAAGATTTTGGGGTGTTAATTTTGTAGCCTGCCACTTTTCTATGTGAAGCTTTTTTTGTAGAGTCTTTAGGGTTTTCTAAATATCATATGAAACTGCTGAACATATACACAATGGAATATTATGCAGCTGTCAGGAGATATGAAGTAAAAAACTTTCCTATAGGTGGATGGACACGGAAACTGTTATGCTGAGTGAAATAAGTCAGAGGGATAGATAGACACAGAATAGTCTCACTAATCTATGGTTTTTGAGAAAAATAAAAGACATTATTGTAATAATGCTCAGAGATAATTGAGATGAGGTCTGGGGGAACTGGCTCACAATATGAAGCTCACCACAAAGTGTGGTGAGTACAGTTAGAGAAATAACTACAGTCCCAACTATCATGACAATGTTAATGAATGTGAGAAGTAGAATGACTGTCTCAAATACAGGCAGGTGGTGGGGGAGGATGGGTTCATTGATGGTTTAGATATGCTACATCCTCCTTACTCAACCGTGGAAGATTATGAGTCCAAGAATTTATTCATTTCTTCCAGGTTCTCATATTTGGTGGCATAGAGTTTCTCAAAGTAGTCTCTACCCCTTGAATCTCTGCAACATCTGTAGCTATCTCTCCCTTTCCATTTCTAAAATGGGTATCAAGTTTCTCTCTCTTTCTTTTTGAGTTTTGCCAATGGTCTATCAATCTTGCTTATTTTTTCAAAGAACCAACTTCTGCTTTCATTGATATTTCGGCTTGACTTTTGGGTTTCCACTTCATTGATTTCTGCTCTCAGCTTTGTTATTTCCTTCTGTCTCCCTATTTTTGGTTCCTTTTGTTGATCATTTTCTAATTTTATAAGCTGTGTCATTATGCTGTTCAGGTATGCCCCTTCTTCCTTCCTTGCAAAGCTATAACTTTTCCTCTCACTACCACTTTTGCTATTTCTCATAGAGTCTAGTAGTTTGTGTGTTCATTGTCATTTGTTTCCAGGAAAGTTTAGATTTCCTCTTTGATTTCATCTAGGATCCACTGGTTCTTAAGTAGCAGGCCGCTTAACTTCCAGTTGTTAAAGTATTTCTTCTCTGTCCCTTTGTAGTTCACATCTAATTTCAGAGCCTTGTGGTCAGCAAAGGAAGCCTGCAAAATTTCTATCCTCTTGATTTTATGGAGGTATGTTTTATGTGCCAGCATGTGGTCTATCCTGGAGAATGACACATGTACATTGGAGAATAATGTCTATCTAGGTTTCTGGGGATGGAATGTCCTATTTATATCTACTAGGCCTCTTTCTTCCATTTCTCTTTTCAGGGCTAGTATATTTTTGTTGATTTTCAGTCTGGTTGACCTATCAAGTGTTGACAGGGCCTATTATCATGCTTGTAGTGTGATATTTTCTATGTGTTATCATGGGGTTCATTAGTTAGAAAGAGCATACTGCCACAAAGTGAAGCAGAGCCACTCTTCTGGAACCTCTATTGACAGTTTTTTTTGGGCCCTTCCTGGCCCTCTCCAGAGAGATTCAGGAGGCAGAAGAGAAAAGGAAAAAAAAAAAAAAACAAAAAAAAAACAAAAAAAAACAAAAGAAAGCCAATAGATTCTCTCAGTCTTTACCAGTTGCTAATCTCACAGCAGGGGCAGCCCCCTCCCACATTCACAGACAAATGAGTCACCTCTCTGCCAGGCACCTCTGGTAGCTGATTTTCACTCACTGAGTCTTTCTTAGCCTTTCAGCCTGGGTATCTCTAGGAGACAGTTTTTGCTGGGCCCTTCCTGGCGCTCTCAGGAAAGCTTCAGGAAACAGAAGAGAAGAGAAACACGCAAAGCAGACATGTCCCTCAGTCTCTCCCAATTGCTAATCTCACAGCAGGGGAAGACCCCTCCCTCATTCACAGACAAAGGAGTCATTTCTCTGCTGGGTGCCTCTGGTAGATGATTTTCACTCACTCACTCACTCACTCACTCACTCACTCACTCACTCACTCAGTCTATCATGGCCTTTTGGCCTGGGCAGCCTCTAGTAGACAGTTTTTGCCGGTACTCTTAGGAGAACTTCAGGAGACAAAAGAGAAGAGAAATACGCAAAGCCGACAGGTCCCCCTTAGTCTCTCCCAGTTACTAATCTCAAAACAGGGGAAAACCCCTCCCATATTCACAGATAAAGGAGTCAACTCTCTGCTAGGCGCCTCTGGTAGTCAGTTTTCACTGATTCAGTCTTTCTTAGCCTTTCAGCCTGGGCACCTCTAGGAGACAGCTTTGGCTGGACCCTCCCTGGCCCTCTCAGAAGAGCTTCAGTCATCAGTAGAGAAGAGCCTTATTTTTTTCTTTTTTTTTTTTGGTTTTATTGGTTTCCAGTGATGCTCAAGAGTTACTCCTGTTTATGTACCCAGAAATTTCTCCTGGCTTGGGGGACCATATGGGACACCAAGAGATAGAGCCTCAGTCCATCCTATGCTAGCACATGTAAGGCAGATGCTTTACTGCTTGCACCACTGCTTTGTCCTTGTAATTCGATATTCTAACACCAATGCCACAACCAGAGCAACATTTCTTCCACCTTTGTTGACAGAATCCAACCTCCTGAGCCTGCCCCTTGGCAAATATGAGTAATTTGCCTAATATTGATTGGCACAACAAATAATAATAAAAAATATTAAAATAAACTTCAATTTCAGAAAATTTGTGAAAATTATATATCACAATGGGTTGACATATCATTGTCTGAAGGTTTATTTATTTATTTTAGTTGTTTATTGCTAGTTGAGCATTCTGGCATTAGTTTTGTTTGCTGAGATTATGTGTCTTCTATGAAATTTTCACATATAATTTGTATATTCCTACTGGGAAAATAGTATTAAAATTTTGAATGTTTCCAGAAATTTGAAGATCTATAGTAATTGACCTATGAGCTGAAATTTACTCAACTGTGAATTGCGTGTATGGCTGCTGGGACTTCTGGAAGTACAGGGAGAGCAGCCCTCCCTGGCTCCAAACTACTCCTGAAAATATTGATTCTGACTTTTCATACATACATCATTCAAATAGTTGAAGGCTTTATGACTGATTTCAAAAAATTCTACTGTCATCAATGTCAGCTTAACAGCATCAATTTATACCTGTGTATCCAGCTAAAGGCATTAACCTCATTTGTTTTATTAGCAAGTCAGTTAATTTCCAAAATTTCTTGGTCTCTCTTCATTTCTCTTTATTTCTCTCTCTGACTCTTTCTGTCTCTGTCTCTCTTTCTCATGCACACACATATACACTCAATCATCATCAGTCTCTTTTTCCTCACATCATGACATATACCTATAAGTTGAAATGCTGTGGCATTTGAGTGTTTTCTCCATTTTATACAAATTTCACCATTTGTCTTCATTTTTCCTGAATCCTTGAATTTACAATCCCTGAATTACTATCAGAAATATGTCCTCTAGGGTCTGATGTTCTTTTGGCCTTCCTTTCTTTTTTCTGGGGGGGGGTCACACCCGGCAGTGCTCAGGGGATACTCCTGGCTCCATGCTCAGAAATTGCTCCTGGCAGGCACGGGGGACCATATGGGGCACCGGGATTCGAATCGATGACCTTTTGCATGAAAGGTAAACGCCTTACCTCCATGCTATCTCCCGGGCCCCTGGCCTTCCTTTCTTATGGCTTTAGTTTGCCCATAAGAAGGACTTCAGGCAGAAAGATAAACAAGCACAGAAGTACCAGCAGTATGACCTGATAGCTACTGGAAGTGGATAATTCTCTAGTCATCCTGAGAAGAAGCCCACAGAGCTGGTGAGCAGGGCAATTTGAATCTGTCCCTTTTTTCTATGTTTACTTTTCCCACAGCTGACATCAGCCTTGGCATGGGCTAAAATCCAAGATGTTATTGATAAATATAATGCCAGAGATTTTATGCTTAATGATGTAAATTCCCTAAGGCTAATATTTAAAAACACAGTAGAAAATAAAATCAATAGCTTTCAAAAGATAATTCATACACAATCAAAAGCAAGTATATTACATTTCATGCAATCCCATGTGTTAGTCCCTTACCAAGTTTTTCTTTTCCATATTAGACTTTTTAGACTTGAATGATGTGTTATGGAATAAACAACTTGTGGGTGGCTTAATATAGTCACAGGTGAGCAGATTTCCCCTTCCATTTTCTCACATTGTCATTTTTAAAATAGAAAAGTTAGGACCTCCAGAAAGCACATGAAATAAAACAAATATGTTTGCCTTTCATTAAAGACCTCAGGCTCTCAGCTTGAATGAAACACCCAACATCAATGAGAAGTTTTTCTAAGAACTGTGAAATGCTAGACTAAAACTGTAAGAGTTTCTCAACAGAAATTCAACTAATGAGCTCTAATGTCCCTGACAGCTCAGATTGCTCTGGGCTGAAGTTTGGTCTACACATTGTCACTGTGGGCGTGACAATTTTCTTGAAATCTTAATCTTCTGAGACATATTTGAGGTTTAGCAATCAAAATGTTCACATGGATTCAAATGCTTTTTTCCCTTAAGTTCTGCCCAAATGAAATGTGAAATAGTACCACACATATTGCCCAAAATTTTATTATTTAATAGACTTTTAGTAGAATTTTTAGGTGAGCAAAAGTAAATATCCCCAGTACTTTTCTGCCTCTACATACACAGACCTTCCCCTATTATTTACTGCCTGATCTAGAATGATGCATTTTATTCTATACTGACACATCATTAACACTCAGACGCCATGCTTAAATAAAAAGATGACTTTTGTGGTGGTAGACATTCTATGGATTGAAACAAATGGAAAATAGCATGTATCTATCTCCATGTTACTATATATTGTAGTATCAATGGCCTAAAATCTTCTGTGATGTGTCTGTTACTATCTTTCCTTCACCTTTATATTTTTTCCTAATGACTGAGGGTCACATGCTTTTGTTTGAGTGCAGCTGGTTGAATTATACTGTGCTGTCAGAGACCTGGAATATAATGGTATGGGATTGGTCTCTGTATGTATGTGTGGTACCAGGGATAGAATCCTTAGTCTCACCCTTGAAAGGAAGATGCTATAGGATTAAGCTATTTCTGGTCTGTAGTTATGACTTTTTTTCAGAATGCCACAAAATTCAAAGAATCAATGTTTTTCAGGATATTGTCTTTCACTTAGTAATGTACATTTAAGTTTCTTCCGGTCTTTCAGTAGCTTAATAGATCAATTAGTTTTAGTGAAAAACAATAATATGTTGTCTAGGTGTAACAAAGTTTAGTAAAGCTAACCTGTGAAAGTACATCTTGGTTTCTAAAACCTGCACATACCTCTTTAAATTCCTTCCTCAAAAATAAAGGGATTGGAAACTTAAAGCAAAAAATATTGATTATAGATTAGTTTCCTGTAGTGCAAAGTTAAAATATTCTGGGTATATTGGACAGATTGAAGGAAAGACCTTGACTGAGAGATCACAATGCTTCCTGAAAAGTATTTTAATATTTTATACAAATTAACCTTAATCAGTGTTCAATATTGAATAAAATTAGAATCTCAAAATCTGTAAACACTGTTAAAATATATAAAATAATTTTCCAATGTTAAATAATGGCAAAATTTCCTTTTTAAAATACTTGAAATTACCACCAGAAGTGAATGAAAGTCCCTACCCACCCCCACCCCCCATCTGTGCCAACACTGGTTGTTCTTGTTCATTCATTCATTGCTGGTGGGAATGCTGACTGATCCAGCCTTTTTAGAAAACAATATGGTTATTCCTAAAAAAAAAAAAAACTTGACATTGAGCCTCCATATGATCCAGCAATACCATTCTTAGGAATATACCTTATGAGTCCAAAAAACCAAAATGTAGAAGTCCTCTGCATTCTTATGTTCATCATAGCATTATTCACAGTAGCCAGCATCTGGAAACAACCCAAGTGCTTGAAAATAGATGATTTTTTTTCTTTTTTAGTAGTTGATACCAATTTTTTTCTCCTCTTTTCCTTAACCTTTTTATCTCCAACAGAATAGCATAACTTGAATCATTCAGCCTCATAAATTGAGGGGGGAAAGAATGACACGAGGACCAGTCATATGAGCATGTAGTGTAAATAAAAAATGACCAGACTGGAACACCAAACAGAATAGATGCCCAACCTACAATAAGCTGTAAGATGGAGACCAGTTGCACTAGGATTCTGGGGGGTAAAGGAGGGAGATGTGGGAGACATGCTGGGAGCAGGAGTGGAGGAGGACAGCAATGGTGGTGGGAATGCCCTTTATTCATTGTCACTATGTATCGTGGATGATTCTGTGTAATGAACTTCAGTCACAATAAAGAAAAAATGTATATATAAAAAATAAAATAGATGTCTGAATTAAAAAGAAAACTATGGTATATCTTCATAATGGAATACTTTGTAGTTATTAGGAAAAATGAAGTCATGAAATTTGTTTATATATCTATGGATAGATATAAATTATGCTGAGTAAAACGAGTCAGGGGGAGAGAGATAGACATAGAATGATCACACTTATTTGTGGGATATAAAAATGATTGTAAGTGATAGCATTAATATTATTAAATATCCAGAGACAATAGAAGTGAGGGCTAATAGGGCCAGTCCTTTGTAAGAAGCTTCCCACAAAAAGCTGAAGAATGCAGTGAGGGCAGAGAAGGCACCACTCTGACTATGATAGTTGGAAATGATCACTCTGCGCAAGAACTAAGTGCTGAAAGGAGATAGAGTGATATGCATGACATTCCTTCAATAACAGTATTTCAAACAATGTTTTCTAAAAGTGGGGGTGGAGGAAGTGACAGTGAGGGAGAGAATGAGATAGAGAGAAGTCAACAGTCTACCCCATAGGCAGGTGGAAAAGGGAAACTGGGGACACTGTTGGCAGGAAATGTGCACTGGAGAAGGGTGCTATACATATGACCATATGTGATATTAAGGCTCAAATTTGGGTAGGAAGCATGCAAGGCAAGTACTGTACCTACTTGATACCATCACTCTATCCCATATTCATCTATCTTTTTGTTTAATAAAACAATTTCCAATCCATGCATGATAGAAGAATTATAAAGCCAGGGAAAACTTAGAACTAAGTTTTCTACAGATAGTATCAGCAAACTGAAGAAAGCAAATGAGTGAATTACCATTGGTCTTTTAATCATTGTATTCAAATGTGTATATTTTCTCTTCTTATAAATCATAGGTATAACATCAAGAAGGTTCAGACATCCTCATACAAGGTTAAATACTTAAAACAGATCTGTGCATAAGCCTTGAAACTATCCAGACAAACATATGTTGAAAACTTTTTCTCAAAGGCCTGCTGCTCACAATGAGCCAAGGGTGACCAGAGCATCCTTCCAGCTGTGCACTTGGGGCATATGCACCCATCTGTCAGGGCTGTCCATCTTGAGCACAGCTTGCAGGCATCTTCTCAAGAATGAGGTCACTCCAGAGCCCAGATGGGTAGACAAGCTGCAGAATAAAGATATGTCTGGGTGCAGATGTGGGAGGAATTGGGACTAACAATCATAATGAAAACAGGAAATGAGAGTTAGGTCAGACCAACTGCACAGTTGTTGAAAAAGCAAAACTTAGCCATGTGGTATACTTTTCA
The DNA here is from genome assembly GCA_004027635.1 of Crocidura indochinensis. Classification (NCBI taxonomy): domain Eukaryota; kingdom Metazoa; phylum Chordata; class Mammalia; order Eulipotyphla; family Soricidae; genus Crocidura; species Crocidura indochinensis. The sequence continues at coordinate 21,164 of PVKC010002964.1, read as the reverse complement.
TGCTCCTTAATGTTTACCACCTATCAGCTAACTTTACCACTGATTAGGCTATCTCTATGGAGACTTTTTTAAAGGATGTCTGTCAGACTCCTTCCCCACCGTCTTCTTAAAGTCCTTCCTGTACTAGGACTCATTAGATTGTTGGATTTAAAGTCATCCCAATTGAGTGTGCAATGAGAAAGCCATATTTTACTCTGGTTTCTGCAGCAATAAATGAACTTTTCAAGGTCCCTGAAGATTCACTGATACATAAAATAAATTTAAAAATATGATTTTGTTATGATAAAAGAACAAGAGCTTTCCCTTATAGGGCATAGACATATACAATCATAAACTACACACATTCACAAGCACACACCCATATCAATGCATACTCAGTTTTTCTATCTGTTATATTGTAAATTGTTTTGGAAAATGGTTATTGGGTGTCTGGTTTAGTAGAAAACTAAATCATTCATATTTCAGGATGGGGACTTTATGCTTGCCACTGTGACATTATTGATCCCCAAGAAAATGTTCAAGCCTTCTGCTGATCTAAAAACTTAGCTTAAACTTACTTGTCACTTTGCCCCGACCTTGAATGAACTTCAAATATTTTGTCTGCTAATAAAAGTTCTGCACATTCAAGAATGCTCTTTAACAGAATTGCCAACAGCAAAGTCTAGTGTATTTTTATTAACTACCTATAACACTACTATATTTCTTAAATTAATCTTAAGAGTTTCCAGGGGGCCGGGCGGTGGCGCTGGAGGGAAAGTGCCTGCGCTAACCTAGGACGAACCGCGGTTCGATCCCCCGGTTCCCCATATGGTCCCCCGTGCCTGCCAGGAGCGACTTCTGAGCAAATAGCCAGGAGTAACCCCTGAGCGTCACTGGGTGTGACCCCCCCCCAAAAAAAAACCAAAAAAAAAAGTTTCCATTACTTTACTCTTTAAAATATATTAATAGGTACAAAATAAAGAAATTCTTCAAACTCTCTGTGGCCATTTTATTTTCTGAGAGCTATAGAGTCTTATTGCTATATCACCTAGTCATAAAACATTTTATGCAATTCCTATTCCATTTCACATGTATTTAACCTACTTGAAAAATCTGGAGCAGAAGGAACTTAGAGAAAAGTGAAAAGATATTCTTTGAGTGCTTTCAAAAACGAGTATATAAATGATTCAGAGTCCACTGGTTGATTACATAGACATACATAAAAATATATTACAATGAAGTAGAAGTATTTAGATTTTAACTTATTTGTTAGCAAGAGATGTTCAGATAAATGATAGAGAGTGAGTATAAGGTTGAGAATCAAAGATAAGATTATCAAGCTATAATAAATAAATTTAGATCCTTAGTGTGAAAGAAATTATTAATAAATAATCTAGGTAATTTATTTTTTTAGGTTTTCAGGCCATACCTGATGATGCTTAGGGTAACTCCTGAATCTGTTCTTTGGAATCACTCCAGGAGAGCTCTAGAAACCATATGGGGTTCCAGAGATCAAACCCAGTTTGGCTAATGCAAAGCAAACAAGTACCCTACCCTCTGTACTAAATCTATAGTCATTAATAAAATATTTAGAAAATCACAATATATAAAGAATACCTTAGGAAAAAGACTAAAGCATTTATCTAAATATAATCTCACTGCAGTCCACCATTTAATAATTTACTCATTTACAAATATATATATCAATAAATTACTAGCATTAGGATCTACCTGTACTTGTTTAGAATTATTTTAAATCATTTGAGCATAAAATAAGATATATCAAGTTTCCATTCTCGGGGAATTAGCATTCCAGGGGTAGAGCGAGAAATTAAACAAACAAATTAAACAAGCAATATTTTTTTTTGACCTCTGGTGAGTAAGAGCCAGGAAGGAAAATAAACTCAATAAGGAAATAGATCATGAATATGGGGAAAGGATAAAGATCCTATGTAGGTTAAGTATGGACTTGCAAATTACATAATATTTTAGCAAAAATGAATTAAGAGAAAAGTTCAAAAAAGGAACTGAGAGAAAGAATATTTTAGGCATAAGATAAGCAGAAGGGTCTTGGGTGAGGAAGCTATGTTCAAGATACAAGATATCCACCTGATTAAATAAGAGGAAAAAGAGGAAGACAGAAGAGTAATATGAAATAGTTAGGTCTATCTTATGGACAACAATAAAGATGATTAAATATTTTCTTTTGTGGGAGGAGGGCACACCCTGTGACGCTCAAGGATTACTCCTGGCTATGCGCCCAGAAATCGATCCTGGCTTGGAGGACCATATGAGATCCCGGAGGGATCGAACTGCAATCTGTCCTAGGCTAGCACCTTACCCCTTGCACTACCGTGCCGCCTGATTGAATTTTTTTCTGTATGTAAACTAGAACATCCTAAACTATTTTTTTGTGTGTGTGTTTGTGTGTGGTTTTTGGGTCACACCCGGCAGTGCTCAGGGGTTACTCCTGGCTCCATGCTCAGAAATTGTTCCTGGCAGGCACAGGGGACCATATGGGGCACCAGGATTCGAACCGATGACCTTTTGCATGAAAGGCAAACGCCTTACCTCCATGCTATCTCCTGGGCCCCTAACATCCTAAACTATTTAATCAGTTTTAGATGGGAAGGTTTAATGACCACATCTGATTGTGCCAAGGGCTTAGTCCTGGCTCTATGCTCAGGGATCCCTCCTGGTGGTATGATATACAGCACTGGGAATGGAACAATTGTCAGTAACGTACAAGACAAGTGCCTTATTTGGTGTAGTATAGTAGTTTTTATGTTAATGTTTTCCTATATTTTATAGAGACACAGAAAAAATGGACTTTTGTATCCTATGGTAAGTCTATTTTTCATATTATTGAAGATTATTAAACCAGATTATTCAACTGGTTTTAAAATGCCTTTACAATTAAAAAAATAATAAAAATAAAATAAGAATTCGGGGCCAGAGAGATAGCACAGCAGTAGGGTGTTTGCCTTGATCGTAGCCATTCCAGGAGGGATGGCTGTTTGAATCCCAGCATTCCATATAGTCCCCATGCCTGCCAGGAACAATTTCTGAGTGCAGAGCCAGTAATCTTTGGGTGTGACCCAAAAACCAAAAATAAATAAATAAATAAATAAATAAAATGCCTTAATAATGTCAAGGATGTGATTCAGTGGTAGACTGACTATGTATGTATGTACATATATATATGTATGATCAGCCACGTATGACACTCTGGTATGATTCCCCACATTAAGAATTTTACAAAATAAGACTTATACTAATCAATATTTATGACAGAGGTCATTTCTTAAAGTTTTTATTACAGTACATTTCAAATGCTCAAAAAATTTCACATTTCAATATTTTTATTTAGTATTCAATATTTAACCAATTAAACCTATTAAGTGGCAAAAATTTTTATTGATTTTTGGATATACGCGTGTCTATAAGGGTGCTGATGAGAAATCTGTTTTTAGCAACAGTCTAGACAAAAATTTTTCATTTTTAATAATAAAATAAATCTTCAATAACCAAGGACAACATAATAAATGTTGTCCAGTAAGGACCCTAATAAATTCCTTCTGCTTTTAAGTAGGATTAGATTTTAAGAGAAACAGCCAGCTAAAATGAGAAAAGGATAGACATTTCAGTTAAAAACATATGTCAGTGATCTTGAACAATTGTATTTCAAATTATTATTGTAAGAATAAAGTGAGATAGTCCATGTAAAATAACTAACACAGTACCTAGACTTCAATAAATGGTTACTGTTAAGCTGTCACTATAATTATTCACAAATGCTAGAATCATTTCTATATGTTGATTGTATAATATTGGTTTGAGAATATCTAAGCAGATAGATTAGTGATGCCTTTTTTAGGTTTTCTGTTTTATAATGCTCAGGGAGTTGTCCTGGGACTTCCTGATTATCTCTAAAAAAGAAGGAAAACTATGGAATGATCTGGCATCCTTAAAATCTTGTAATTAATGATTCTGTGAAGTTTACTACCCAAAAAATATTGAAATAATGTTTTAAGGCTCCAAAATTGAAAGCACTTATCAACTTTAGTACAGTGTTTGAATCAGAGCAGATAAAGCTCTTTATATTGGTTTATAATATTCAGCAATATTTCAGCAACATTTCTAAATGTAAGAGCTATAAAATATTTAAATATAATATTAGTAACATCTGCAAGAGATCTAAGTAAATAAAATACCAAATATTTTTGAAAGATATAAACAGATTATTAAATAATTACAGTCAAAAAAGTCTCAGATGGCAAAACTAAATATTATAATCACATTAATTATTGACTAACTGAGTTCTTTGTTTAAAGTATATTCGATAAAAGCCCCAACAATATTTTCTTCATTGTAACATGCTTTAAAAAGGTTTCATATTGTCAACAGAAAATATATACTAAAAAATAAACAATATTTTTATTTTGGGGTTTTGGGTCACACCCAGTGACACTCAGGGGTTACTCCTGGCTATGCACTCACAATTCGTTCCTGGTTTGGGAGATTATATGGGATGCTGGGGATTGAACCGTGGTCTTTCCTAGGTTAGCCTCGTGCAAAGCAAATGCTCTACTGCTGAGTCACCACTCGGGCCCCAATAAACAATATTTTTAATAAAAAGAATCTGTTCACAATACCATAAACTTCAAATTTTTCTACTTGCACAAACTAAGTTCTTAATACTCTTAAGAGTTATATGTAAAATTAAAATCTTATTTTCATAAAAATTGGGACAGAGAGATAGAACATGGGTTAAGGTTCTTGCCTTACACATGCCCTGCTGTGGTTTGATCCAAGGTCCTGTCAGCAGTAATCCCTGAGTACAGAGCCAGAAGACAGGAATGTGATAGGAACAGAATAGTCTCACTCACCTTTAGGTATGAAGAAAAATAAAAGGCAGTATTATAATAATATCCAGAAACAATAGAGATGAGGACTGTAAAGACCAGGCCATGATATAAAGTTTACCACAAAGAGTGATGAGTGCAGTTAGAGAAATAACTACACTAACAACCATCATGGCAATGGTGTGTCTGAGAGAAATAAAATGCTTGTCTGAATACAGGTGGGGTGTGGAGGTGGAAAGGAGGGGAATGGGAGGCATTGGTGATGGGAATGTTGCACTGGTAAAGGGGAGTGTTATTTTTATGACTGAAACTCAACTGCAAACATGCTTGTAATCATGGTGCTTAAATAAAGATATTATTTTTAAAAAACTATGAAAGTTAATATTATTTGCACAGTTAAGAAAGTCTTGAATGCAAAAAAAATGTGGGGGCTAAAGAGAGTACAGGATTAAAGCACTTGTCTTAAATGTGTCTGACCCTAGATTTTCTTCCCCAAAGAAATCACAGAACTTCCTAAAGTAATTATATGAAAAGATTATTTAGTCTTATATAGACTTATTTAGTCTATATAAATAAGATCACAAATTATCTCCCACTGCTCTTAGGAATGATCACTGAACACAAAGTCAGGAGTAAAGCCCTAAGCACAATTGGGTATATGTCCTCCCCAAATTAAACAAATAAATAAATAATATCTAAAATTTGATTAAAATAAGCATATTTTAAATGAGAATACTTAATCCTATAATACTGTGGATAAGCTGTTATTAATGTAGATTTATAGAAATACTCAGGAATCTAAATTGATAAGTTTGGAATCCATTTTTTTAAATAACCACATGATTTTACCTAGTCATTCTTTATTCAAAAATGTGTTCTAAGAAATAATCAGAAATGCATGCAAAGATGAACACACAAAGGTAATCAATATAATTTTATAGTCACATAAAAATAGATGAAAATAAACAGAAATGTTTAATCACACGAGAGTGTAAAGAAATCCTGATGCATTAACTTAATGGAATAAGATAAAGCCATAAAATTGCACTTTGACAACATTATATTGTTACATAAAAATGCTTGTGATGTTAAGTTAATAAAGATAATTTTTACTTCCACAAGCATTTTTAATTCAATTAAGGAAAATATGGACTTTGGAAAAATTCTGAAAGAAGCATGTCAACATTTTAATGATGATTGTTCTTGAAATAAGGAAAGAAATTGAATAAATTTTTATTTCAAAATGACTATTAAAATCAATATTTTATTTATGTTATTTCTTGAACAGTTGGGGGAAAGGGCATGAATAAATAAATGGCAGGAGGTTTTGCTGATTATGATAGAACCTTATCAAATAAATGATAAACTTATTTTTCAGTTATGTCAGAGTAAAAATAAAGAAACATATAACTAAATGTGTCTTTATGGGGTGGATCTTTATTTACTACTCCTTTGCACAAGCACAAATTTGCTAAAGAAATTGACTCAACTACCATTCTATAACTACTTCAAAATTTATATATTATACATCCAAAAGAAGAGGCAATCAACTTTCAATAAATAACTCTGCATCCTTGAAAAATAAAACTTTTTGCTAGCCTAAATTTACTATGACAGACCCCACAGCATGCGATCCTTTTAGGCTCCTGGGATTTTTGTAATTCTGTGGTACCCATCTGCTTGCCTACTTTTCTTCTGCTCAAGGCCAGAACACTGGGGAACAAACTATTGTTTTCAATGTCTTTTCCTCTTCATTTTAGGCTCATGTCCACTAACAAATTAAACACATTTCTTCACCTCAAAGGATATTCACAACACCACGGTTAAATCATCTACAGAGAATAGTACATCTGCTTAGCTTAATGTTTTTCCCTTTCAGTGGTTGGGTTAGCTATTGCTACAGATTTCAGAAACTATTTTGCCATGGTCAACAGTTCAAAGAAGAGTCTATATTTTGCAAATAAGAAAAAAAATCAAAACTTTTTTTCCTTTTCCAACCAAAAAGATGATCACTATAAACATAATAATGCCTTGCAAAATGTCCTGTCTAATTTTCAACACAAATTGTTCAGAATACTTTTTATACATCTGACAGTGAAGAAACAAAATTATGTTCAATTTTGAATGAGAGGGAGTGTAAAGAGAAGGGGAAATTCACCATCCCATGAACAATAGCTTGTGAATAAGCTTTAAAACTCTTCTCCTATTATGGTGGCCTGTTTCAGAAACTCTTTTCTAAATGTCTGCTGACCACATTACTCATATGATTTCCTGTTACATCCCTCTAACTTATTCTAGTTTGTCAAGACATCTCCTCTTTTAAGTACATCCTTGTCCCTGGAGTGTCATTTTATTGTTCTTTGGATCTGACAATAGTGACTTAGTTTGTCCCATCACCCTTTTTTCCCTGGGAGGCAGTTAGGCATATTTTAGCAGACTTTATAACATTAAAGAAGAAAGGGTGGGAGAAACTCTTCCTAAGTCTGTTCTGAATTTATTTGTGTTTTATTCTGTGTGTATCCCTCCTTTGTTCTGTCCTCTGCTTCAAATGGAAAGCAATCACTCTGCCTGAAATGTATCTACAGCCAACTCTCCATGTAAATTACAGAGAAAGATGATAAATTTCATGGCCTGGTTATGGTAAAAATGGCAAATTTCACAGTTTGTCATGGATTAATAGAAAGGGAAAACAAACACAAATGAAGTCATCCCAATTGTTAGAAATAATTCCAGAGTGACTATTTGATGAATTTAAACAATAGAATGGAATGCAGGCTGTTCAACACGTAACCCACGCTTTTAAATTTAATAAAGGACCTTGTCGTTTTATACTCAAATATCCTCCGCTGAAGTTTGAACTCAAATATGCTTGCCCATAATGAACAAGTTCCAAATTCCAAAACCCTGAGTTTACCCTAGTTCACAGAAAATAATAAAGCATCCATGAAATGTTTCCATGATGAACCACGGACTACAGATTTTTTGGGGTCATTGGTGACATCATGATAGATGAGGAGATTTATCTGCATGTTTGGAAATGTTACACAGCTCACTCGATACACCTGGAAAATATCTTTAAAAGATTAAGGAACTGAGCCATCTTCATAGCTCATTCTCTTCAGTTTTAGTTTCAACTTTATTCCCTCTTTTTGCTCATTCTCAGTTACTACTGCAACTGTGGAAAAATGTGTTGACCAGGACTTCATTCACCATGGGATTCTGAGAAGGGTCTTAGGAAAAGAATTGGGTGATTCATCATCATCTCTTTAAACTCATATTTTGGAGCCCAGGCTTAGGACTTGGCATTCCTGCGGCTTTGGTAACTCTTTCTCCACATTGTCTAAAATCCCTCAAAAGAATTCCTCATTGTTTCAAACCTGAGCAATATTTTTATATTGCACCCCACTTTTGTGTCTACATTTGGCTCATGATCCAGGTATTACTTATATTTTTCTATCTTTCCTCACTAGGGGCTGAAAGAAACAAATTCCAAGATTATAGCAGAATTATGGCAAAGATTCATTAGGGCTAATATTTTCAGGTTCCCTGATATTTGTCTGATACTTGTCAATCTAGTCCAATTTACCGTAACATTTCAGTCGGAATAAATCTCTGAAATTTTTTGGATTCTTCTACAAAATGAAGACCACTAACAAGAGTGTAAATGGTAACATATGTGTAGGTACATAAAGATATGAAGATAAAATAAATGGTGTTATTGGAAGCCTTTTAAGCTCTGAAGATTTAGAGACTGTCTGAAACTCTAAGATAAAATTGACTCAGAATATTATGAGGGGCTTATATTATAGGCATACCTTCAAATTCACTAAAAAGTAGGAATAGTTACTTCTTTATTGTCACGTCTTAAATGACTACATATATTGGAGATGATCCCATTTGGTTTATTGTAAGCTTTGAAAAATCATGACTAGTTTACCTGAAATCTGGAAATAACAGAGGAATCAAGTACTGACTTTTTACCTCTGTTTATTTTTTCTCTACCCCCCCCCTTTTTAACCTGCTCTTCCCCTCTTACTTCAGTGGAGTATTTTTGAGTCCATGTAAAAGAAGAAAAGCAAAGTTCACTTTCAGTCCCTTTAGTGCTTAAGTAGCACAATTTGCCCACATTCTAATCTTGTTTATGTCACCTTGGAATGGTGTGTGTTTGCCTTACTTACATAACTAGACTGTAAGTTTCTGTAGGGTAAGGTTTTTATCCTGAGATCTCTAAGAATAATTCAGGACTATAACTTCTAGTTGGTTTAAGAGACATTCCTAAGGACCACATCAAGGCTATCAGATGCACAGCTTGCTAATTTAGCTATAGTCATTTGCAACAGGTATTCCTAAATCATTACTAAGGACTCAAGCCTCCAGAGTTCCATGGAATATCACTACTTAATATGCCCAGCACCATCATAGAAAACAGTTTCATATGCAAATACCGCTACTCAGCTTTCTGCTCATAGAAGCTTCACATTAAGGAAAGGCTGCTGGAACATCTGGTATCCCATCAAGTTCCAAATATCACCATCAGTAAAGTGTGAGCTCTACTTCGAGTGTAAAAATAAAGACACTAGCCTCTGGATGAGCTCCTGTTCTATTATTGATGAAATCTGAAGGGTATAGACATTTTCTCTCAGTCCTTGATAAATGACCTAAGTTCTGGAGAATAAGGAAGTTGAACCTGTTTCAGTTAAATGTAAGGCTCTACTGTCTTCCTCTTTTTTTTTTTTTTTTTGAATAGAAAACTGCATTTTTCCAACAAGTGAGAAACAGATAGTAGCAATACCATTGAGTCTGACCAGAGAAGGTATTTTCTTTCAAAAACCAGCATTTGAGTAAAATGGAGAGTGGGGAGTAAAGTAGTGAAACCTTAAGAAACTAAAACAGTTTTAGTACAATAGTTAAAGTTGATGTGACATGAAAACTGGGTGTGTTTGTCAAGACACTTTTTGAAAGCTCAAAGATTCACTCTGAGCTGGTATGATCAGAAAAAAAAACATCGAAGCAAGCTAAAAATAACTTAATGATGAACATCAACCAGATGATAAAAACAGAAAAGACTCTATTACCCTTTGAGAGTAACGTTAAAATGTTATAAACAAAGTTTTTTAAACGAAAACCCCCCCAAACGTAAGTTTCATTTTTTATTGCACAGGTTTTATGTTTGCAGGTAATGGGGAGAGTAGCCATGTTGAAAATTGTCACAGTATCTCTGGACTACTTACAAAAAGCTCTAAGAGTCTCAGTGATACAGGTGCTTTCTTTTTAACTAAATAACTGGACATAAAGAAAATACAATATTCAGAAAGAGATCAATAGCTCTATTTTTTTTCAAAGCTATAAGGTAAAAAGAAAAGTTAAAGATTTTACCACCAAATTTAGATAAAAGTCTGGTTGCTTGAAAACTCCATTGATGAAGCATCACTGTTCCATTTCCTAGGGAAGTATATGTCATTATAAAGGAAACAGCAGAATTACTGTTCTTGCACTTACAGATCTTCACTGGAGGTGAATTAGAAAATAATTCTATTATGCAGTACCTGATAACAGGAGAAACATGGAGAAGCTGATAAATATATATTATCCGGTAGTTCATTTATTATATTTTACTTCAATTAGCTTTTCTCTTAATGCTTAAACATGTTCATAGGTAACAGGATTTAATTAAATTTTACAGGTCTATTTCAACAAATTATATAATCTATTTTAATACATTCCTAAGAGCAGATTTACTTTTCTCTGCGATATGAGTTATCCATAGTTAAAACAACTAAATGTTTCTTAAAGCATTTTTTTACAAAAGCTCATTTATTCCTTATATTTCTTTCTGTGAAGATGCTCATCTTTTTTTTTTCTCAATCCCACAATTTTCACTTCTATATTTGGTTCTATGTTGCTAAAGCTGGAAGCCTACAAAACTATATTTTCCAAACACCCTTCCCTACTGGCTTCTCACTATGTTCTGCCAATTGGAGGAAATGTTGCAAGACAAGAAAAATCCCTAAAGGAGGAATCTTGCTCACAGGAAAGATATCACCTCATTAGCATAACTCAATAGTAGCACAAGACCCAAGTTTATGACTTCCAGTTTGAAAGTAACCAAAAGTTTCTTCCCTTTTCCATTAGCCTCAATTTAAAACCTTGACTTTATTCTACCTCTAACTTGCAACATATGAATCATCTTTTTCTTTACTGCTCTCATTTTAATTCCTCTTGCTCTGGACATTGCCCATTCATTTTATTGGCTCCTATGTTGTTCCCTAACACTAATACTTGGAAAGATATAAATTTATTTTCTCTGTGGCATCTACTTTCTGTGGCAGTTTTATTTTTGATGCTTTATTTAGTTTATTGCTTTAGTACTGTTTGCTCATCTTTAATATACAATAAAAATTAAAATTGATAAAAGTCATTGCATCCTACCACATACTTGAAATTGTACTTTATTCACTATTTTAAAATATTTTATATCATGAGATTCACGTAATTCTCATGTTTATAGCTGAAAATATGAAGCTTACAAAAGTGTTCAATAATTTCCATAAAGTCTCATTAATAAATGATGTGGAAGTAGAAACAAGATCTCTGACTTTAAAGATCATGATCTTAGAAATGTATGAAAATTAATGAAACAATAAGACATATAGCAAATTTTTCTAGAATACATAAATTTTCTACATAGACTCAAACTACCTATGAATGAATTGATATGAATTTGAGGAGCTGGAGTGGTAGCGCAGTAGTTAGAACAAATGAGACCTTAGTTGCATCAATTGTATCACAGGATCCTACCCCAACTCACCCATCCCTCACATACACACTTACCTAAAAAAATAGCTCCAGAAACTCCTTCAAGCAGTTGGATATGCTTCTGATGGTACGTAAGCAAACAAGGTCCAAGCAGTATCACTTCCTTAGACTCTAACATTGAATTGCCTACCCTGTTTAGATGAATATCACTAGGGATGACTTCCTAAACTCCCTTAGCACTGTTTGATTGGTCACCCTAAAAATAGTTATGCATTGAATAAATAATATTCTATATTAATTTGTTCATGCCTAAGTCTAATCCTTTCTTATTTATACAAAATATTATATGACACTTAAAAGAATTTAGAATTGAATCTCTAAATTTATTGGTAGAAGAACAAGCAAGACAGTGGAAAAGCAAATTTACAGGGAATAAAAGATGGTCTATAGAAGTTCAAAGAAGCTCATTTCTAGAGAAAAACGAGAAAATAATAAAGTCAACTCCTGCCCATGTGTATGGTTAAAATTATGTATTCAACAAGTTCTTCATTTGAAAAAGAGTCACAGGGGGGTTGTGGGGGGAAGAAAAAAAAATAGAGCCACAGCCAGAGTGATAGCACAGCCAATAGGGTGTTTGCCTTGCATGCATACAATCCATGTTTGATCCCCGACATCTATATGGTTCCTTGACCCTACCAGGAGTGATATTGGAGTGCAGAGCTGTTGCCTCACCCCTGGGTACAGATAACTACCTGAGCCTTGCCCATTCCTGGGCGGGGCTTTGGGAACCGGATATTACGCTTACTTTACCTGTTAACCTCGCCCATATTTTGGGAGGGGTCTTGGAAAGGTATATATGTCTGTGATCGCTGGCTTTCTGCCTTTTTACCTTTGGGATCCTGGCCAACATGTAGGTCAGAGGTGACATGGATCAATGAAGAGGTAGGGCTAGCTAAGATTAGCATGCTTAAATTGTAAGAGCCACATCTGATGGCTAGGGCTAACTAAAGATGTTATCTCTCATGAAGCCTGCCTGTGAGTGAGATTTCTACCTGCAGCTCTCATGAACCTCCAGACCTGCTGGTTAGTCGGGGCTGAAGCCACATGGCCTGAGATGGCGAACAAAGGCCCTCATCTCCATCCAGCACTATTGTAAGAGCATATTTACTTTACAGAGCTATGAGTAACCCCTGAATCTACCCCCAAAAATTAAATAAATAAAAATAAACAAAATAGAGTCTGTGAAATTTTTCAGAAGTTTAATGTTTTGTTCTATACTGAATTTCTGGATTCATTTGTTTTAACAAGAATAGACCATACCCTAAAGTCAAAAATTAATTACTACAAACCAAACAAAACTTTCTGGTAATATATATCATCAATTCTTAAAATTTTGGGTGTGGGCATCATATTATATGCAAAAAGTTTTATTTTTTGGTTGCTGTTTATTTTGTTTATGGGCCTGAGCTGGAGGTGCTAGGCACTTACCCTGGTTCTGTTCACTGGGATTACTCTTGGCATTCTTGGGGTGACATATGAGATGCCAGGGATTGAACCTATATAGACCACATATGAGAGTATGACCCACCCACTATATTATCAGTCAAGCCCCAAATTCTCTTCATTTTTAAAGCAATTTGTCTCCTTTTCCCTACTCTCAAATAATGAAAATTAGTTTCTGAAGAATTATAAAATATTTTAAGGGGTAAATGTATATTAGGATTTGGAACATGTAGTAATTCTGATGTAAGTACTTTCGTGAACTTTTATTCTTGTATTTGTACAATAAGACCCACAGTTCTATTTTTTAAAGAAATTTTATGATTCTAATGAAGAATTATTTTTCCCTTATGATTCATTGCAATAAACTGAAGCACATTTAAGGCATGGATCTGACTGCATTCCAAAGTGCTACCTCTGGTAACTCTTCTCCTAACAATTTTGCAAAAAATTCAATTGACCAAATATTCTTTGTACAAGTGCTATTTGTGCTTACTGTAAAAGAAAAAGAACCCAGTACCAACCCTCAGAGACCCTGTCGTCTAATTTGCATGAAAATAAACATACATTAAAGAGAAGATGCCAGTACAAGGGCATGACTCAAAATCAGAAGTGCTAAAAAGGCAATGTAAAAAGAGCAATCACCTCTAGAGTATGGGTTATTTGAGGGAGAATTCAAAGGCAATTTTGACAAGTAGACAGTGAAGTAGAAGAGCATGGTAACTATAACCATATTTACCAAATAATAAAAACTCTTGAATTTCAGTAGAATGAAGTGTGATTCCAGTAACCACACAATGGGGAGCCATTAGTACATGTTGAATAGGAATTGTTATTTGTCATGTCCTACAGACATTACATACCTCTGAATAAATTTGTTAACCTTCAAAAGTGTTTATTTCATTTATATGAGATTGGTTGGACAGGCTCTCATAAGCCACATTGCTTTATTTCAAACATATTGGTCATATATACAGACCTTCCTTTAAATGACTTCTGCTTCAACTAAGATATTGTCAACTTAATGTGAATAAAAAATCAAAACTAGTAGTTGGTGGCAAAGTGAAAGCATATCAAATAATTTGTTTCTACTTGCACTTCTTTAAAATTTTAACTATTTATGCATACCTCTGACACTTCTATGCTTGTGTTGCTTTTCATTTTTGTATTCTTACAGCAAAGTAAAATCTCTCCACCACAAGAAAGCTGCAAATTATATTTTAGGAAGTGACTATACCAATCACTAAGAATGCAGATAAATATTTCTTTGTTTTGTTGCATTTGAAACAAGCAAAAAGTTATTAGCACTCACCACCATGATTTGAAGAGAGAAGAAATCTCTATCTGTTAATATGTAACTTGGCTGTTTTCTCTACTGAATTAACTCCAATCATTTTCAAGAAAGAACATTTCAATACATTTTTATGACAGGTAGGAAATTAACTACATACCAGAAGCTATTGAATTCAACTTTAACATTATCAATAAACATTTCTGATTAAATTATGAAATTGATTTTATAATTTTGACCATTATGTTTTTACATCAATATCTTCTTATGACAGTAAATGTAGTTACTGCTTCCTTATTGATCTCAGACATGGCACTCTAAAATACTCATTTGACTATATTACAAAATCAAACTTGATTTCCTGTAGTACTGCAGTAACTTCAGGTCATAATCTAGTCTGAAGAATCAAAATAGATAAATTATTCAGTTATTATAAAAATATTTTTCTCCAAGGAAAAAAAGAACACTTTGGTCAAGCCATCCTTAATGGTTGTGTTATAGGATATTTATCCATGTGGGATTACTTTGTGTGAGTTTCACATAAATATACTATCACCTCCCACTTGTGTGTTATCAATCATGTTTCTAGTGAATAACATAAACACCACTTGAAGAGAAGGAAATGTTTATTCTTCCTACAGAGGAATTCAACAAAAATGCAATGTTTTCAAGTCTTTAAAACTCATGTCTGTGTATTACTCGTCCATCTTATAAAAACAAAACTAAGATATTGAGACACTGCCACTCCAAGAAAAGCTTCATGTTTTGTTTCTTTCACTATATAAAGGAAAGCCAAAAGATATGCAGATTGTTTAGCAGGATTAACACAAAACTGTGAGTGTTCATCCTAAAGACCCAGTATCCCTGGGCAATATATTAAAAAATGTTTTATCTTTGTCAAGCTTTTCAAAAAATATCATATGTTCAGAATTTAGAATATAGAAATATAAGGCAGAACCGTCAAATTGTCTTGTCTTTTATTATAATAGAGAAAGGAGGACAACAAGGTTCGGGGGTCATTGAAAGGGACAAAGCTGATAACCTAGACAACCAAGATAACCTAGACAAAACACCAAATTTCTTGTGTCTTGCAAATTGCTTCTTTGATGTCAAAATTTTAAGTATCTTAGGAGGTTATATTAATATTCAAGCCCCAAGATAAATTATAACGCATCCAGAAACAAATAAATCAATCTATTGTAAAGATAGTTTAAGTCTGAGTTTTGTTTAGGAGATTTTTTGACAACCTTCATTGTGTAAATCTGATACCTACATAAATTATGAAAACTTTATATTTTTCAAGTTCTGAATTTACAATAATTCAGTGTACTGAGGATATGTCAAAGCTTTGAGATTAGGTCAGATTCTATCTGCTATCTCCTTGATTATCTTCACCCTTTCATCAACATTTGCTAAACATAACTTCTTTGAAAAGGGCTTCTGTTAATAACCAATGTTATTCCCTTTTAAAATCAATGGAAATATAGACATCAAAGACTTTCAATAATCTTTGCATTGGAATCAAAGCTCAATGAAAACTTGCCTGATCCAACTTTCCCCAAAGCAGAAATATCCCATATACCAGCCAAGAAAACACTCACTAATCTGACACCCACAAAAGAGTCAGGATACTTTCTCTTTCTAGAGAAGTCATTCCTTTTGTGAATAATAGTGAATGCTCAAATTATTCCTAATAAAGCTCTCTACTTTATTTACAAATCAGTCAATAAACAAAGTGAGGGAGTAATTTACACTATGATTTTAATAAAATGAGTAGAACCTGAAAATTATTTCTCTTATTTAATATTTTCCTGGTGGTTTGTGCAATTAAGCATATCTTGAAAGAGAATATTTTCCCCAGAAATCTTAGAAGAGACAAAACTATAGAAATTCAATATTTGACTTTACTAAAGTAAATGGATGTTGGATTTCTTTTTTTTTTTTTTTTTGGTCTTTGGGCCACACCCAGTGATGCTCAGGGATTATTCCTGGCTATGTGCTCAGAAGTCGCCCCTGGCCTGGGGGACTATATCGGGCGCGGGGGAATCGAACTGCAGTCCGTTCAAGGCTAGCGTGGTAAGGCAGGCACCTTACCTCTGGATTTCTAAAGAAACTGGGAAAGAGTGTGACATGACTTATTGTTTCAACTCAATCACAGACTCTTTTCCAACTGGGATGATACCTATTTGATGCTTTAACAAGGAACATTTATTGAATAAATTGCTCTGAGATAGATTCGTAAACAATTGATTTGTTAGGTAGTTTTATGGAGTGCATTCTGTGTGCTCAACAAGTACAACCTGAACATAATTTCCATATCTAGACCTGTAAATTCAGGCCAGACACGGAGGTCTACAGTTATATAAAAATGTAATGAGTAGACTATATCTAAGTGCAAAGAAAAGACTCGGCAACCCAAAGGAACAACCCAGTTTCTTTCTCATGCTCTCTCCATTTTTTCCTTTGCTTGCCTAAATTATTGCAATTGACCTTCTAACAACCAATTAAATTTCATCCCTCTCAAATTCAGTTTTCATCCTAGTTACAATGAAATTTATGAAATAATAACCTGATTACACTCTCAGATAAAGTGTATGCTACTAGGCAAGATATACTAAACCTATGTAAGTACCTACTTTCCTTCAGTCACCAGTCTGCACCAACCTCTCTTTCCACATTGACTTCCTTGTGTTGACCTCTTCACATTGACTTTAAAACCAGAACTCACTCACTCACTAGGATCTTTATCCACTTATCAACCTCATTGAGGATAAGACTCTCATGTACTCTTTATAAAATAAATTCTGGAGTAAGTTTGAAGTATTAATCCAAGATTACTTGGTAGAAAAGTCATCCTTTGGGCCTGGAATTTCTCATCTTGGTTCAAAAATACCCATTATTTACATTGGCTATTGATTATAAGTCATTGAAAACCTAAAGTTGAATGGTTCATACTCTTAGTCTTGGGGAAACCTTATATAAATGCGAAGAAATAGAAGAGAAGTGACAAGAGCAGAAGGAAGAATTAATATAGGTTGTCTGCACTATTATAGAGCATTACTATGAATAATTTTCTTTCATAATCCAAAATAGGCTAAATAAAGAGTATTTAATTTTTATGAAAAAATTGGAATTATCCCTAATTAACCTTACCAAGTAATAAACCACACATAAAATAACACTAATTTATAGTAAAAGCTGGAGTACTGTACAAGTTCAGCTCCAGTACAAAAAATTTAAGTGAATAATGGACCAAACACTTCATCTACTTATCTGTGGGGTTTCCATGAAGAGAATGGAAGGAATTGGTAACCCTCTCTGAGAAGAATCTAGACTTTATTCAGCATAAAATTTTATTTACAAGCTTCAAAATATAAAGTAAAATAAATGTGCTATAACTCAGGTTGTGTTTATACCATCAGGGTTCATTATCACCCTTGCAATAGAAATTAAAATGATGTCACCTCACCTCAAATAAAGTTTAGCATATGTTTTTTGTAAATAATCAGAGCATCCCTATTTTAGATGTTGTAGGACAAAATTTCTGCTGCAGCACTCAAGAGAAGAATACTTTTTGACAATTGGGGGATAATAACTTAAACTGGGGTCTATAAAAGGTGTTATCAAAGAACAGTTATGACATTATGCAAACAAAGATATTCTACTTCTTTGTTTTTGTATAGGTCACATCCTTAGCAGAAACTCCAGGCCTCTCAGGTTCACTTAAATGCCATAACACTTATTCTTATTTCCTCTACCCATAATTGAGTGATTCTTTAATTGGGGACACCAAAAATTATCTCATTCCCTACCCCATGACTGCATTTAATTGCACTTATAGTCATTTATATTTAAAGATCTTGAGCATTGACCAATTATTAGCTTCATGAGGGAACAAATAGTACCATATGAATCTCTGAATCTTACATATACTGTGCAGATTAATCACTTGAGAAATTTTCTAAACAAATTATGAAAATATTTATTAAGAAAAAAACTATCATTTCATTTTACTTAACAGTATAAAATGTGCATGCCTTTAAAATTATTTAATCATCATTAATTATAACTTTACAAAGTTAATTATGAGTAAGTTTTAGGCATACAATGTTCCAGCACAAAACATTTCACCAGTTCCACTTTCCTCCACCAATTTCCCAGTCTCTCTCGCAATACCCAGCCTCTCTCTGGGGTAGGCACTTTTTCCCTCCACTCTAGTCTTAGTTTTTTTTTCTGACATATGCCCTGTAACCCAATTCTAGGTGCAAGCTTCCTACTTAAGGCCAGTTCTGCTCTTAGTTCAATTACCTTCTCGCATGTGTTGTTCTCCTTAAAATGTAGGCCCTTTAATATGAGCAATAGAAAAATGCTCTACAGGGGTCCTCAAACTTTGGTCAATGGGCCACATATGACCGCCAATGACCTGCCATGTGTTTTTGCCTCTGATAACTGTCCGGCTCAGCAGCCGACTTGTCCAGGGCTTGCAGTGCACATGTGTGGGACGTGTGCCGCACTCTCTGATTCCCCTTCTTCAATTTCACCAGAATTTTCTCTGGACTCTTCCACTCAATATTGGGTAGTGGTCCTCAAAGTACAGGCCACCAAAAGCAGGCCCATAGTTCCCATGCACTTGTCTCTGGCCTCTTGGCCTCTGGTACACTCCTTTTAGGATACCTCTTAAGTATACTAAATTCAATTTTTTTCACTTCTATTTGAGTCATTGTTACCTGACTCCAATATTACAAAACTAGTATAGTGTTCTGGTCTTTTATTCAGTATCACACTCCTATTCCCTTTCTTGACCTCTTTACGTTTGATCTTAGTGCATTGGATCAAAAAAAAAAATGACCAAAAAGCACTCTGGCACTTACTTTTCTGGTAAAAGTAAAGGTTTTCTAACTAAAGAGATCATAGTATAGGAGTAAATTTGTACTCGGAGTCAGAGCCATGTATAGCCTCCCTATGGCTATATTTCTTGAGACAGATTTTTTTTGGAATGCTGACTCAGCATTCACAGCCAGAGTTATGGACATACAATGGCCTCCATAACTCACAAGCTTCGTTGTAGCTAAATGAAGCTTCAAACTATAAGCTATGTATAATTCAAGCTCATCTACTAGTTATCTTTCTTTTTTTCCTTCTGTCATCCTCTTGTCTATAATAAATTCTTGTTAAAATGCTTGTGACCATGCCTTGAATGGTGGGTTAGAAAGAGAAACATCTTCTTTCCCCTTCAGAATTAATGTAGTTGAACCACATAACTAGGAGAAGGCTGAATTTAGAATGTGAGAGACAAAACTGAGTGGACTAATCACCTGACCTCATCATGTTATAGAGAGGGTTTCTCACACTTTTTAAACAGGGGACCAGTTCACTGTCCCTCAGACTGTTGATGAACCCAACTATAGTTAAAAAGCCACCAAAACTATAAACAAATCCCTATGCACACTGTACATATCTCATTTTGAAATTACAAAACCATAACTGAAATAAATACAATATTTAAAATGAAGAACAAATAAAGTTAAATCAGCAAACTTACTAGAATTTCAATGGAACTATGGGCCTGCTTTTGGTGGCCTGTACTTTGAGGACATAGCCAAAAGTAACCCCTGAGTGTCACAGGTATGGTCCAAAAAACAATAACAACAACAACAACAACAACAACAACAAAATTAACTAAATTAAAATACCTCATTACTTTTGCTTCTTAATATTTCTACTTAGCACTCTGGTTAAAATGGAAAAGGTATAACTATTTCTATACTTAATAAAGGAGAAAAATATTAAAATGCTGCCCAGACTTGATTTTAAATCATAAGGTCTAATTTCTGTTATCTTATTTCATATTCTATGTTTTTAAATACCTAAGCTGAAAAGAAACCGAAGCCTAACTTTTGGCTATGTGCTCAGAAATCACTCCTGGCTTGGGGACCATATAGAATGCTGGGGGATCGAACCTTAGTCTGTCCTAGGTTAGTGCATGCAAGGCAAATTCCCTACCGTTTGTATCATTGCTCTGGCCCCAAATTTAGAGAATTTTTTTAAGATAGTTGAGAAAGAGAAATATACTGGAGAAAGGAAGATAGAGCATGTTCGTGAATGAGAGAGACAGAGAAAATTAAAGAAACATGTCCTGTGGCCATACAAAAGTCCATTTCTTTTGGCTTCCCTTATCCATAAGAGGGGCAATGTGTCCCAGGTCTGAGCAAGGATCAAGTAGCTAATAGAAGTTAAAGAGCTTTGAAGTGTAGAAGGCACTTTCTTAAATGGAAGGGATTATTATTATTAGATAAATGCGTTGCAGATCCAGCAGCATAAAGAAGTCCAAGCTTCAGCAAACAGCAGTCTAACAGGTGATTTAAGTAAGGGTTGAGGTTACATTTTGACTAACCCATGTAAAGTGCTTACATCATATAATGCAATGTGATACACTTATACAGAGCTCCATGAAGCCAAATTGGGCTTCTCGTTTCATGCTGATTTGATTGTGTTTTTCATTATTTTCAATGACCTTTGCATTTCCTCTTCTAATGGGGTTGGGGTGGGATATATGTAAGTAAGTAAACCTGGCACAGAATAAAATTTTTGGCTGCTAAAGAAAACAAAGGGACATTAACTTTGACTAGAGAGTAAATTAAAGAAAGAAAATAAAAAACAAAAACCCCTTAGGTCAGTTAAAGGAGCATGCCCTTGAGACTTGCCAAATCATGTGATAAAATAGACAAGAATGTGCTTGTCTTGTTTTGTGGCTATACCTAAGGGTTCTCTGG
>PVKC010002963.1:0-41030 GCA_004027635.1 Crocidura indochinensis | reverse complement strand
TGGCCAAAAAACATAAAAACAAAGCAGCAAAAATGATTATATGGATGCTTTGATTATGAAGCATGGAAGAGTTGACTAATACAATGTTCAAAGCTTCCTATAATTGGAAAATATTTTAAAAAGTATAAAATATCATAGTATTGAGAGTATTAAGTAAATTATTCTACTTTTTAACTAAGGTCTTATTTCTTGGAGAGAAAGGTACACAAATTTTTAAGCGTACAGCAGAAAGGCATTTAAAATGCTGAACAACATAGAACACATAAGGTCCTTGTAAAGATTTCAAATAAACTAGAACTTTTGTCTGCTGAAACCATTGTCATTATATAGTTAAATTTAGATTTTTTTTTTCTTTTTTGGTTTTTGGGTCACACCCGGCAGTGCTCAGGGATTACTCCTAGCTCCATGCTCAGAAATTGCTCCTGGCAGGCACGGGGGACCATATGGGGCACTGGGATTCGAACCGATGACCTTTTGCATGAAAGGCAAATGTCTTACCTCCATGCTATCTCCCGGGCCCCTAAATTTAGATATTTTTACCTCTAGCCTCTTTCACAATTTGTTTCAGACGTCTCAGATGTCTTGCTGGTAACCCAATTGCATGAAAGTCTTGTCAGTCAAAAACATTCGTTAAGCATCACAGGTGCTTAAAAAAATGTGTCTGAGCATTATGACAAGTACTCTAGGGAGATGCAATAAAAATTGAAGATATGAAACTCATTGCAGGAACCATCAGCCATCAGTGCTGATTGCACATTTTATACAAATGGACTAAAATAGGATTTTCAATACATATATATATTATTTCCAATTAAATTTGTAAATAATATTTATGTGCTAAGGTACTTCAGTGTATGATTTGAGTGGGAAGAAACTCAGAACACTTTTGAATAATTTATTAGTGGATTTATAAAAATAAGGACTTGTGAGCTAAAAAATAATTTTTAAGAGGTTAGAATGCTTACCTAAAAGAAAAGAGGGAAATGAGATCCTGAGATAGCTGTATGAAATTATAATATAAAAGAAAATGCAGCAGACTTTTTTTTTTTTTTTGGTTTTTGGGTCTCACCCGGCAGTGCTAGGGATTACTCCTGGCTCCATGCTCAGAAATACATATATTTTTTCAATCTAGTAGGTATCTTCCAATTTTTTGCTCTTCGTTGATTACTTTCATGAGAAAAATACCCGTCAAGTAACCATGCCTCTCTAATACAATTGCTGATAAACTAACCTATTAAAAACAATGGAGTAAACAAAATACCTGTTATTAAGTATATCTGCTAATAAATCATCATAAATTTCTATTGTACTAAAAGCAAATTTAAGTCACTGATTTGTTATTAATTTAATAGGGACCACATTGTAGATTGCTACAAGAACTCTTATAGACCCTTATCCTCCCTGAATCAAATTTACATACAGAAACCTAAAATGAAACTAAAGGATCACAAATTTTCTTTCACATATACCAAAATCTTAATGTATTGTTATCATTATAGTGGTAGCAGCAGCAGCAATAATGGATTTTGACTAGATTTACTAGATGACAACACACCATTAGAAACAAATCAGATATGTTATTGAATCCTGAAAAAACAATCATAATCACCATTATGATTATTTTGTAGAAAAGAATATTAAAGACCAAATAAGCAACTTGTCTTTGGACAAAGGTACATGCGGTGGTGATTTTCACAACAGACCTAGTGATAAAAAGAACTCATGCTACTTGACTACCTCTCCAAGTACTTTGCTATAAACACCTGCCCTCAAGTGAAAACAATACCTATTCTCTTTCTTGACTTCGAAAGATACGATACATATTAATTTGATATCTGTAAAGTATTTTTTGACCTCTGATAATGTTACCTATATGATTACAATTCCTCAGTTTCTATTTCTTCTTATGCCACTTCTTCAATTAGAGTATCGCATAGGTGTGCAATCCTGGAACCAATTGACTTGTTTTCCTTCGTATCACATTCAGGTAGTAATCAGTTGCTATTTTAGCATAGAAACATTATCTCTAAAATTCTCTCATTTTATTCTAATATTTTATGCTAAGACCATCATTAGTATAAGTTATTGTAATATCTTCAGAGTATTGTATTTTACCTTGTGAAGAGAAAATTTGAATAGAAATTTAGTTCTAATCCCCATGGGGGGTCCACATGTTAATCAAAAAAACAAATAATCCTATTCAAATTTCCACATTCTTAAATTGTTCTCAGTTTTAAAATATGCCTCAACTTTAATTTCACTGAGTACTCCAAGTTCTTTGTATTTTATCTCTGAAATTTCACCTTAAGTATATTTGTAAGATAATAATTTCAAAGCTAAAAGCGGAATTTAAAGATAAACTAACCCCCCCCCATTGAAATGTTGAGACAATTAGGATCACAAGTGTTAACTGTTTACTCAGATTTCCTCAGAAAATAGGTGATAGAAATAAAACTAAAAGCCCAGTATTATTTCAAGGATATATAAATTTTAATTTACTCATTTGCTCATGTACTCTCATAATTTTAAATGCTCTATACAAGACTTCTAAATGTTTTTACCCTTTGGTTTCAGACCTACATCTCCAGCTAGTTATACTTTTATTACTTTATTCTTGAAATTTCATTTTATTATTCTTCCACCTACCAAAAAAGCTACATTCCTATCTACTGATCTTGCATTCTTGCATCTCTAAATTCTATAAATGGTACTTAGTACAATGAATTTCCAGTAGACCAAACATACGGAAAAAAATGTTAGAGGACAGCTCTATTTTTCTGATGGATTGCAGTTGCATAATTTTCCCCAAAGTTCATGATAAAATAAATCTAATTGGCAAATAAGTAGAGAGCAATTTTAGAAGTAAAATGCATCACCCATTAGGTACATAAAATCCAATGATTAAAAAATTTATGTTCAAACTACAACTAATAAAACTATTCACAGAATAGGAGCTGAAGTGATAGCACAGCAGTAGCGTGTTTGTCTTGCATGCTATTGACCAGGGATCAAACCGGGGTCAATCCCTGGCATCCCATATGGTTCCCTTGAGCCTGCCAGGAGAATTTTCTTTTTGGTTGTTGTTGGGTTTTTTTTTTGAGGGGCACACCCAGTGGTGCTCAGGTTACTACCTGGCTCTGCACTTAGAAATCACTCCTGGCAGGTCCAGGGTACCATATGGGATGCCAGGGATTGGACCTGGGTTGGTCCCAGGTCAGCAGCATGCAAGGAAAAATGACCCTAACTGCTGTGCTATCACTCCAGTCCCTGGGAGCAATTTCTAAGCACAGAGACAGGAGTAACACCTGAGTGCTGCTGAGTGTGGCCCAACCACAAAACAAAACAAAACAAAAACAAGACAACCACAAAATATAACTATTCACAGAATAATCACTAATAAAAGCTAATCTATAGATTTTGGCAAACTGGAATAGAGTTGTAATGCTTATGCACATAGGTTTGCCACTATTTATTCACCCACTGAAAATACTGTAGCATAATAGTAATTCCATAATTGATGAGTATTTGAGAAAAAATTTATTCTAAAACAACAACTTCTAGAGTGATAGATCTTTTATGTTATGAATCCTTAGCAGAGTAAGCCTTACATTGCACATAAGGCTTCTGATAGTCTCAATTCTAGAGCTAACACACATGTGAATTTATACCATGTGAAGCATGCAGAAATACAATCTTGAAAACATAATAATCAATCATGGTATTCTAAAAAGGTATGCTTCAAATAGTTTAAAATTTTGATATGGAGTTCACCCTTGTGGATTAATTGTTGTGTTGTGTTCATGATTCCAGGTTAATTTATTTGCACAAAACTTAGTGTGGAAAAAAATGAATGGAAAAATAAAATATTCTTGAACAAAATAAACAATATACAACACACACACTTCAGATTGACATTCAGCTAAGGAGAAATAATTACTAAAGATTTGTTTACTAATTTGATCAGAAATTACTAATTTGATTTAATTTCAATGGTTCTGAGGAATTAATAAAAACTAAATTTTTTTAATTATTTTATTTTTAATTATGAGAACAAAGATGCAAAGAGAGAGGACAAGATAAAGTTACAGTGGAAGGATGATCACCCATAAATAGAATTCACATAAGTCCCCTTGCTGATATCTTAACATTGTACTTTCAGCCAAAGAATATTAAGAAAAGTAAAACAGAACCCATGTACAATTACTTTGTCCCTCAAGTCCCTAGATTGTAATACATATTTATTAGCAGCACATCAAGCATTCTAAAGCCATAAAACTTATGTAACTCCTTAAATATTGAAGGCATAGTACTTTTTTACATTTCCATGCATATGCATTTAGTTTAAGTTAGTCTCAAAAGTGGGTGTTTCTTTTTAAGAATAAGAGTCAAAGGAGCACAATAAAAACAGCGTTAAAGTGGCAATAATTGTTTGCATCGGCCCACTAAAATATGGGGGTCATGGAAAGGAAAATCCTTGGCCTAAATACAAGGGAACAAAACCCCTGAAGTTTCCTGGCCTAAGACCAGCTCTAGGCTCCAGGCACACTAGATTGACCAATTCAAGTCATTGTCTATAGTGCCAACACACTTTTATTTTCCATGCTGTCTCTGTTGTTGGTATCATGTTTCTGTATTAAAGATCCTGGAATCTGTATATCCTATATTGCAGTTAGGATGGTGCAGAGCATCCTCTCATTTCACCTTACAATTAAAGGGTAATGCAGAAAACCCTTTCCAGTATGCAGGTCGTTGATGTTCTTAAGTCTTCTCAGTGTTGGGGGGCCGGGCGGTGGCGCTGGAAGTAAGGTGACTGCTTTGCCTGTGCTAACCTAGGACAGACCAAGGTTCGATCCCCTGGTTCCCCATATGGTCCCCCTTGCCTGCCAGGAGCGACTTCTGAGCGAATAGCTAGGAGTAACCCCTGAGCGTCACCGGGTGTGGCCCAAAAACCAAAAAAAAAAAAAAAATCTTCTCAGCGTTAAGGGAAGTCTCTTGTGAGTAGATCGATGTCAGAGCAGTGGTAGGGTCTTCCCTGGCAGAAGATTGCTTCCAGGTGTTGTTGTAAAAAAACACCTTGGGTGTTTCCTAGCTAGCTTCCCTGTTTCAGGGGTGAATAGAGAATGGAGAGGCCTGTGCCAGGTCATTATGCCAATGTTCAGGGTGTAAGGTCCCATTGCACTACAAGATTTGGGAGTTCCAATCTCTATTAGATAAGAATTTATTTGAGTGCAGGTAGTTCCCATTTTAATGTGCCTATGCAAACAAGGAACAATGCCACATGGCTTTATATGCCCATATGGGGGATGCAAGAACATGTATAAAACTCCCCATGATGTGGTTAAACATAAGAATTAAACTGAGGGACTCTTTCACCGAATATTTCTTATTGAAAAATTCACAAAGAGAAGAAAAGATAAAAAGTGGGGAAAATCTTCACTGTTTACGAGAATATTTAGTAAGAGTTAGCTGTCAAAGAAAATAGATATAAAATATTCAATGTGTACATTTTATGTCTTTTGAAATAGATGGGGTTTGTTAAATCCAGTGAAACATGTTGGTGTGGGATTAGGAATGTGCAGAACAGAAGTTAAAAAGGGTAAATGGGGGTACTGAAGGTTGGGGGTGATAGAGTTGAAAAGTGAAAATGAGCTTTCCAGGGGTGTGTGAGAGGGCAGAATACCAGATAGACATTCTACATACACAAAACATAACTTAAGGATGGGATATATTATTAACATATACTGTGCCCCCGCGTGGTTTTGAACATGTAGACTAGTAAGATATTGCCAGAGACTGTCTTAGAAAAAATGAGCAGCTCACAACACCCCGAAATTTGGACCCAACTGGAGGCCAGGGGGCAGGAGAGGGTGCAGCTACGGGGCCTAGCAAGGTTCCCAGCCTGCCCAAGCAAGGGAGAAAGCCTTCGACATTGGGGCCTCCCCAGGCCCCATGCAGGGTAGAGCCAAGCTTAGGATCAAAATACGATTCAATTCGGTAGAGAACCAGAAGCCAGGATCTACCTGCCCTCCTCCCTGAGCCCTCACACTCTGCACCGGGGGAAGGGTGGGGAAAACTTGGGATCCCCTCCCAGAGGGGCCACCCCACACCCACCTTTTCTGATCTTGTGGGTCGCCACCCCAGGAAGCCATGGAGGTCGGGGGCAGGAGAGGGTGCGGCTGGGGGGCCTAGCAAGGTTCCCAGCCTGCCCAAGCAAGGGAGAAAGCCTTCGACATTGGGGCCCCCCCAGGCCCCTTACCGGGTAGAGCCAGGCTCAGGATCAAAATACAAAAAACTAAGTTTTAAATCTTTGTTTTATTTTGCTTTGCTTAATTTTGTTTTGTTTAGGTAAGAAAAGGAATAGAGGGTTCTGGAGCGGTGGCTCAAGTGGTAGGGCATTTGCCTTGCACATACGTCTGACCTAGGACAAACCAAAGTTCGATCCCCTAGAGTCCCATATGGTCCCCCAAGCCAGGAGCGATTTCTGAGCGAATAGCTAGGATTAACACCTGAGTTTCACCAGGTGTGGCACAAAAACAAAAAAAGAAAAGAAAGAAAAGGAAGAGAAAAGAGCTCAAATGCAGCAGTCTCAGATCTAAAAGGATTAAAAATAAATATGTCCCAGCAGTTAGCCTTGTAAAATCCATATAAAAGAAGATAAGAAATGCCAATTGATAGTGAAAACAGAGTGGGATCTTGCTTCTAAATGACATGAGGTTATAGAAAGAAATGTCTGTGTTGGCTCAGAAACAGTCAAATGACCCAAGTATTTCCTGTTTTTTTTTATCCTTTTCAAAGGATAAAAATATAGATTTAGGAAGAAACAGGGCAAAAATCCTGTTGTGTGCACTGGATCCTTGAAAACACCTATGAGAAGTACTGACAGCTTTAACTTTGAAGGCTTCAGATAGGAATGTCGGTGTAGCCAAGATTTTTTAAGTGTCAAAATTAGGAAGCAGGTCCTGAGGCAAGAGTGGAGACAAGGAGAAGGAAACAAGTGTTTTTTTTTTATGATAATCAACATATGTAGTTCATAAATGAAGGAAAGCTTAGAATAATTAAGGTGTTACTTTAATGAGACAAATATCAAGAGATACAAAGTATTAGGAATATCATAGGGATATGATGGCACAAGCGGTAAGGTGTCTGTCTGCCTTGCCCCACTAGCCTAGGACAGACTGTAGTTCTATTCCCTGTCGTCCCATATGGTCTCCCAAGCCAGGAGCAATTTTTGAGCTCATAGCCAGGAGTAACCCTGGTGTTACCAAAAAAATGCAAAAACAACAACAAAAAAAGAATATCATAAATGCAAATAAGGTGTAAAAATTATAACAAAATAAAATCTGCAACAGTTTTGGTTCATGACATGTTTCAAACAATTCCTAGAGGCTAGAGGAATAGTATGGGTAAAGAATTTGTCCTGTATGCAGCTTACAGGTTTGATCCTCAATACCCCATAAGGTATGTCAAGCACTGCTAGAAGTGATTCCTAGTGTGCAGAGCCAGGAGCAAACCTTAGAAAAGCTTGTGTTGGGGCCAGAGAGATAGCACAGTGGCGTTTGCCTTGCAAGCAGCTGACCCAGGACCTAA
Organism: Crocidura indochinensis; assembly: GCA_004027635.1. Taxonomy (NCBI): domain Eukaryota; kingdom Metazoa; phylum Chordata; class Mammalia; order Eulipotyphla; family Soricidae; genus Crocidura; species Crocidura indochinensis. The sequence goes on along the minus strand of PVKC010002963.1, from coordinate 33,443 downwards.
GGTGGTTGGTTCGAGTCCCGGAGTCCCATATGGTCCCCCGTGCCTGCCAGGAGCTATTTCTGAGCAGATAGCCAGGAGTGAACTCTGAGCACCGCTGGTTGTTGCCCAAAAACCAAAACAAAGAGAAAAGCTTGTGTTCTTGACCAAACAAAACCATTTTCTCCATATTTGCATACAACCATGCTTATAACCTTAAATAGTTACTATAATAGTCAATATTATTAATCCCATGATAAGAAGACAACTTCTAAAATACTTATCAATTTTAAAATCTCAGTGGCTTCATAGAAATCGGACTTCCTGTACTCTCAATCCTACTTTTTCATTAATAATTATAACAGGGATCAAGAGTTATAAGAGATGATAACAATAAAACATTATTATATACAATCAACATCTTACTATTATTTTTCATGCACACTTAAGTATATTCATTTGCATAAATCTAACCATAATAAAGTAAAAATTATGATTAAGATGACAACAAATATAAGGTCCTTATCTGAAAATAGAAAATTTCCTGAGAACTCTTTAGCAATTCCATTTAAAGCAAGCAAAGTAAATAAAGCAAGATAAAACTAACTAGAAACAAGATTCTACTTATACAATAAGCTATATAAGGAAAAAAGCTAAAAGATTAAATTGAGCTTTGTAAAGCAAATAAAAAATTACTAATCAAATTTAAATTGACTTTTAACACATGATATTTAATTTTTATGCTCTGAAGCATCCTAATTATTGAAATATAATTTTTTGAAATATTGTTTAAAGTAACAATAAAGCTACTGGGATATTGGGCCAGAGCAGTAGCACAGCCATGGGGTGTTTGCCTTGCACATGGCTGACCCAGAATGGACCTGGGTTGAATCTGCAATGTCCCATATGGTGCCCCGAGCCAGGAGCCATTTCTGAGTGTATAGCCAAGTGTAACCCCTGAAAGTCATTGGGTGAGACCCCCCCCAAAAAAAGAAAGAAATGAAAAAGAAACTACTGGTATATGGTATAGGGTTATGATGCATGACATGTTTTTAGCTTATGCCTCTTCCATGCCCAGCACTTCGGGTCCCCAGAATCACTGACTGTAGCCCTCAAGATCCAAAGCAACACCAAATAACCAGAGTAATCTCCAGCATTACTCAACAACTTTGCATTCTTGAGCTATTATACTTATTCAACTGCAGATTCAGCTGACATTGAATCACTAGTGTTCTCAGGCTCATCTTGAGAGGCCCCCAAAATATAATGGATATCTGTTTACTATATTTTATAAAAATAAAATATATCGGATCAGATTTTAAAATCAAGGTGGTACATGACTTGATATTAGAATGATGAACAAGCTAAGCACTTTTTAAAATAGTTAATTGTATGTGCATTTAATTTTTTAATTTATAATTTAATTCACTAGAGGTACTTGAATTTACTATAGGCACTGAACAACACCACTTTTCAGTCGGGTTCCCTTCTGCCAACAACTAAAAATTAGTTGATAACAGCTCTCAGCTATTACCATTTTCTGGCAAATCACCAAAATAAAATGCCTTTCCATGGGCATTTTAATCTCCACTATCACTATCTTTAAAATGTCCTATCAATGCCTGATTGATAGTCTGAATTCACATGTAAAAATACTAATCTCTCATTTGCCTCAAAAAATAACCAACCAGCTCATCCTGAAGTCTTCTCAGAGAGCTTTTTGAAATGATCAGAGTAAAATTCAATTTTCAGATGACAAGCATTCTTCCTTAGCTTCCGCCACATTGCATATCCACCCCAAAGTATCACCTGAACTAGAATCTTAGCCTGGGTTCCACCTTGAGAGCATTCAACATAGAATAAAGGGATAAATTTATTTAATCTACACAAATACGTAGGTCTATATTGTGAACCTTCTTAGACATCACTGTTTTATTGCTTCCAGGTGTAAATTGAGGCGATCTATGTTTATGAAACATCTTTTTTTTTTTTTTTGGTTTTTCGGGCCGCACTCGTTTGATGCTCAGGAGTTACTCCTGACTAAGCGCTCAGAAATTGCCCTTGGTTTGGGGGTACCATATGGGATGCTGGGGGATTGAACCGCGATCTTTCCTTGGCTAGCTCTTGTAAGGCAGACACCTTACCTCTATTGTGCAACATCTTAAGAGTTTTGGGCAACTGAAAAAAGTGACAATAAAAGAAATCTAATATTACATTAACACATTGAAAGAGATTCAGAACATGAGTGCTATTATCTCTTTCCTCAATTATACCAGATGGATAAAAAAGTGAAGACATGTTCCTGATTTGAAACCTAGCAAAATCTGAATGGAAGCTTTCAAAACTGATTCACAAGCTACGGTGATGGGTTTGATAGTTATTAGTGAGTGAGATTTTAGTGACTTTATGCTTGCCTTGCACAATCCCTAGCACCACAGAGTGATGAGCACCTCCAGGAGTAAATCCTGAAAACTAAATTAGGAGCAAGCCTTGAAAACTGCTAGGTATGGTCCAAAAGCAGTATATATTTAGATATTTAAGTTTAACATACCTAGTTCTATATTAGATATTAATACATCAAATTTAAGTATATCCTTCCTATATTATGTCATCCTTTGTGTCTAGCTACCTTCTCTTCACATATTCTTTTACATGTGGTGAAGGATGTCAAATATTCCTTTCTTCCTAAATAACATTCCATTGTATTGTCATGCCAGTTTTGTTTATCTGTTTACCAGTTGATGAAGATTTAGATTGTCCCCTATTCCAAGACTTGCCAGTTATTTCAGTGTGACTATTTTACTATTTATGGTATTTTTTTCTGTTTCCATTCAATGTACATCTTTAGAAATTCAGTCAGGTTGTTAATTCAGTCATTTGCTATTTTATATTTGAGTGGCAAACTACACCATAGTTTATAGAATAAAAATTAAATACTGTTCTAATGGAGAAATCAGTTGACCTTTTTTCAGTTACTATTTACTAGGATAATCAGCATTAAAATATTCTTTAATTTGTATTTCTTACATAAGAACCTAAGTATAAATGTTTGGGATCAACAAGATATATTTACTTTTAACTGTAAAAAAATTATTAAACCATTTTCAAATTCTTGTGTTTTCTTACATTCTCACCAATATGATGAAAACTAGGGTAGGGTAGGGCTTTTTTGTTGCACACACTGCCCACCTGAGTTCTATTCCCAGCATCCATCTGTTCCTTAGGACTGCCAAGAAAGATCCCTGAGCACAAAGCCAGGAATAAACCCTGAGCAAAACCAGGTTAGACACACACACACACACACACACACACACACACACACACACACACACACACACAAATGAAAACCATTTTCCATAATCTCAGCAATCTTATCAGTTTATTTGTGTTGCCCTTCTATAATTTTATGAAGTACAATTGGTCTATAGATATATATTTTCAATTTTTTCCATTTTAGCATTATGCCTGTATTTGGAAAGTGTTGTTAGTTTTAATTTACATTTCCATATGACATTGAGTACTTCTGTATGGTAAATAACCTTTCATTTCTCATCTTTTTATGAGTGTATTTGTTCAGTTTGCTTGATATTTATTAGCCAATTTTTATTAATGACAGATCAATTCTATATGTATTCAGGAACAAATATCTTGAGAAAGTATGTTTTTCCAACTTTTTTTTGCTCTATTTTCTTAATAATACTTTTTAGAGAAAATTTAAATTATAAGTACAATCAAATTACTTTTGAAGTTAGTCTTTGTCTTAATTGCTTTATTTAAGCACCATGGTTATAAATTTGTTCATTGTTGGATTTCAGTCATACAATGTACACCACCCTTCACCAGTGCAATCCTTCCTCCACTGATATCCCCTGTTTACCTTCTATGCCCCAATCTGCCTATCTCTAAGGCAAGCAATATACTCTCTCTCTTTCTCTCTCTCCCCCCCCCACTCCACTCTTTGTAGTGAGTTTCCTACATTAAGCTGGACTTCCTTACCCTTAATTCTATTGTCACTGGATACTGTTATCATACTGTTTTTTTTATATTTCTCAAATGAGTGAAATTATTCTATGTCTATCCCTTTCCCTCTAATTTCACTCAGCATAAAAGTCTCCGTATCAATTAATGTATAAGCAAATTTTATGACTTCATTTTTCCTAACAGCTTCGGAGGATTCCATTATGTAGTTATACTATAGTTTCTGTAGCCATTCATCTGTTGTTGGGAACCTGGGTTGTTTCCAGATTCTGGCGATTGTAAATAGTGCTGCAATGAACATAGTAGTGCAGAGGGCATTTTTGTGTTCCTGGGGAACATTCCTAGAAGTGGTACTGCTGGTTCATATGTTAATTCAATTTCAAGCTTTTTGACAATATTGCTTGCCAGTTTTCACTTATATCAGCAGTAAAAAAGAAGCCTTTTCTCCTCACGTCCATATCAGTACTGGTTGTCCTTGGTTTTTGTTATGTGTGTTTTTTGTTTTTTGTGGTGTGATATGATATCTTGTTCTTTTGATTCACATCTACCTGATTAGTGAATCATATTAATTATATTAATCATATTAGAGGAGCATCTTTTCATTTTTTTGGGTCATCTATATTTCTTCTTTGAGGAAATGTCTATTCATTTCTTCTCCCCAGTTTTTGGAAAGTGTTAGATTTTTTCTTGTGAAGTGCAATCAGTGCCTTGTATATCTTAGATATCAACCCTTTATCTGATAGGTATTATGTGAAAATTTTCTTCCATTACATGGATGGCCTTTGTATCCTAGTCAATATTTCCTTTGAGATACAGAAGATTCTCAGTTTAAAGTAGTCCTATTCATCTTTGCTTCCACTTGCTTGGTCAATGATGCTTCATTTTTTTAATATTCCTTTAGATATGTTATGGTTGCAAGCCTGATATCAAAGTCTTTAATCCATTTTGATTTGACCTTTGTGCATGGTGTTAAGGAGAGGTTTGAGTTCATTTGTTTACATGTAGTTGAATAGTATACCAGCACCACTTATTGAAGAGAATTTCCTTGCTTTGCTTTGTATTTCTTGCTCCATTATCAATTAATTGTTCATAAAATTTTGGTCCCATCTCTGGATATTCAAGTCTATTCAATTGATTTGAGGATCTTTATTTGTTTTTAATACCATGCTGTTTTGATGACTACTGCTTTATAGTACAATTTAAAGTTGGGAAAGTGTTTATAATCATCTTTTATTTGCCAAGAATTGCTTTAGCTCTTCATGAATATTTATTTCTCCATGTGAATTTGAGGAGCATCTGATCCACATTCTTGAAAAATGTCATGGAAATTTTATAGGGATTTCTTTTTTAGCCTGCCACTTTACTATGCAAATCTATTGTTTCTGAAGTCTTCAAGAGTTTTCAATACAGTGTCATGTCATCTGTGAACAACAAGAGCTTCACATCTTTCTTTTCTATTTGGATGCCCTTAATGTCTTTTTACCATCTAATTGCTTTGGCAAGTATTTCTACACGTATTGAACAAAAGTGATGAGAGGGGGAAACTTACCTTATGCTAGATCTTAGTGAAAAGGCTTTTACTTTTTTCCCATCGAGTATGATGTTTGCAATAGGTTTGTTCTAAATGACTTTAACAATATTGAGTAAAGTTCTTTCAATTCCCATCTCATTGATAGTTTTTATTATGAACAGTTGCTGGACCTTCTCAGATGCTTTATCAGAATCTATTTATATGATATTATTTTTGTTTTTTCTTTTATTGATATGGTGTTTGTACTGGTTGACACGTGTCTATTAAACAATCCTTTCAACCTGAATGAATCTTACTAGATCCATCTGTATAAGGTTCTTGATGAATTGTTGGACTATATTTGCTAATATTTTGTTGAGAAAAATTTGTATTCAAGTTAATGAATAATTAATTCATGTTAATGTTCAATTTTCTTTCTCTTTTTGGTGTTTTTGTCTGCTTTTGATATTAGGGTGATGTTGTCTTCATAAAAATTATTTGGGAGTGTTTCTATTAATTTTCTTTAAAAAGCTTTAAGAGGATTGGTAGTAGATCTTCTTTAAATGTTTGAAAGAATTCACTAGTGAATCCACCTGGACAACCACTTAGGAAAGCACAATCTTTTGTTTTAGGGAAGCCTTTTGATTATAGTTATAGGTCTGTTCAGGTATTCCTGATTATTTTGGCTCAAACTTAGAAGGCTGTAGGAGTCCAAAAAATTATCCATTTCTTAGATACTCTTGTTTAGTTCTCAAAGTAATCCTTGATTAGCCTTTGAATTTCTGTAGTATTGTAGTGTCACCTGCTTCTTCATTCTCACTTTGCTTATTAAGTTTTTTCCCTCCTATTCATGTGTGAATCTTGCTAATGCAATATATTGTTTATTTTTCAAAGAATAAAACTCTTGCTTCATAGATCTTTTGAATTTTTTTTATTTTGGGAGGTCGGTGTCCAGTTCATTAATTCTGCTCTAAGTTTTATTATTTCCTTCAGCTCATTTTGTTTTTCTTTTTTCTATGACTTAAGAAGTGTCATTACATTTTTTATGTAGTAGTCCATTTTTCCTGTTTGAAAAATGCTTTTAAAGATATAAATTACGTTCTTGATTTTGATTTTACTGTGTCCCACAGATTATGAACATTCATTTCTCACTCCCATTGTTTCCAGGAATCTTTTGATTTCATCTTTGATTACATCTCTGATCCACTGGATGTTCAGAAGTGAACTGTTTAATTTTTAGAATTTAAATTTATTTCTTTTGGGGGGGTCACACCCGGCAGTGCTCAGGGGTTACTCCTGGCTCCATGCTCAGAAATTGCTCCTGGCAGGCATGGGGGACCATATGGGGCACCGGGATTCAAACTGATGACCTTTTGCATAAAAGGCAAACGCCTTACCTCCATGCTATCTCCCGGTCCCTAAATTTATTTCTTTTCTGCTTTTTATTCACCTTTATTTTCAATGTATTAATATCTGAGAAGTTATCAAGAACAAGTTCTATCCTCTTCATTTTATGGATTTTTATTATTGCCTGGCATGTAGTCTATCTTGGAAAATGTCCCATGTGCATTAAAGAATGTTTATCCAATTTTCTGGGGATGAAGAGCTCTATATACATCTACCAAACCACTCTCTTATATTTCTTCTTTCAGAGTTAGTATGTCTTTTTATGGTTATTTTTGTTTGTTTGTTTGTTTTTGGGTCACACCCGGCGGTGCTCAGGGGTTACTCCTGGCTGTCTGCTCAGAAATAGCTCCTGGCAGCCACAGGGGACCATATGGGACACCGGGGATTCGAAACAACCACCTTTGGTCCTGCGGCTGCTTGCAAGGCAAATGCCACTGTGCTATCTCTCCGGGCCCGTCTTTGTTATGTTTTAAATGGGCTGACATATCAAGGGGTGGTAAGGCCATATTGCAGTCTCCTAATATTATTGATTTGCTGTTGATGACATCTTCAAATTTTCATCAATTGTTTTAAGTATTTTTCTGTTCATCGCTGGGTGCAAATATGTTTAGAAGTATTATTTCTTCCTGGTGCACACATTCTTGATTAGTAATAAAAGTCCATTTTTATCTTTTATAATCTTTTTAAGCCTAATATCTGTGTCATCTGATATTAGTATGACCACAACAGCCTTTTGAAAGAGTTGTTTGTTTGAATTATTATTTTTCAACCTTTGACTTTGAGTCTGTTTGCTTTGACTATTCATATGTATTCTTGCACATTCCAACTATTTATTATCATTTTTGCAGTTGAATTTTTTTGCGTATGTGCTTTCGTAAATCTTTATTTCCAAAGCCATAATTATTCTCATAATCATATATATTATAAAATATATATTTTGACCTTAAATTTATCTGTAATACATTTTAACTTATTTTTTGTAGCAGTTGAGTAGGATTTCATTTTTCAGAGCCATTTCTTAAAGACCTTCCTTTATTTCCTATTGATAAGGCTGGTACCCTATGTCCATAATTATTCAGCCATATGTATGTTCAATTTGACTCAACTGAGCTTTTTGTCCTATGTTAAGAACATTCCTATCTTCATTTCTGAATACAAAAATTAAGGCTTAAATTATGCAATATTATTCATTTAAATGGTTTTTCTTCTTTTTTTTTTCTTTTTTTTTTTTTTGATATTTGGGCCACACCCGGCTGTGCTCAGAGGTTATTCCTGGCTGTCTGCTCAGAAATCGCTCCTGGCAGGCTCAGGGGACCATCTGGGACACTGGGATTCAAACCAACCACCTTTGGTCCTAGAACGGCTGTTTGCAAGGCAAATGCCGCTGTGCTATCTCTCCGGGCCCCTGGCTTTTCTTCTTTTCTAAGTCATTTGAACTTCTCTAGTAAATTTTGAATAAAGTTGCTTTGTTCTATATTTCAAAATTGTGTTATGTTGTTTGTGATTGTACAGTATCTACAGAACTTAAAAAGAAATGACATTATAACAATATTGGGTTTAAATCTCTAAACACAATATATATCTTTACCTAATTAGATTTTTTTGCAGTTACTTTCTTATCACATATCTACCATAATATAATTTATAAAAGTAGCTATTGTATTATTGGCCATAAAGCAAACTGGGTAATTAAGAAAAACCATTTTGTCTAATTGCTAAATGCTTACATTCATATATTTTAAAAGACCACTCAGAACTTATTTAATTATACTTTATTAAGATAATACTTTAAATAAATATATAAAATATGTCAGTTTTGGATTGGTTTTCCTAATTTGACCCCAAGAGCAGAATGAAGAAAGAGAATATTTGAAAACTGATCTTCTTTTGCTTGAAGGAATACCTTAAAGTATCACACAGTTTATAGAAGCAATACTGTACTCATTTTTGTTTTCTGCTTTCAAAATCAAAGTGAGGTATCAACTGGTTATTCAAAAAATATTGGTAGAATTTATATTACTTTGAAACATAATGTTTGGTTTATATTTTAATATGTGCTAGTAATACATATCTCTATTTTGAACATTCTTGATAATATATACAAGTGAAAGATAAAATAAAATATTTTCCTAAATTTGTGCATTGTGACAAATGCAGTCACAATGTTTATAAGGAGTCAATTCCCTAGACTCACTCTTTCCTTAAAAGAGTTGTAAGTCTAACCCTGAAAAATTATGGGTACATTGACCACACAACAAAAGCTATAACTCTCAGGAGAAGTGAGCAGGCCAAGTCCCTGTCCTACCAAAGCCATGCCTGCAGCATTCATCACCCATTACCACTGCTTTGTCTATAACCCTGGTTCAGTATTTCCCCTGTGATTCTCTCCAGAGACACCAATCTGACCAAACTCCAGGTAACCCAATATTTGGGCTGATATACCAGGACGTTTTTGTAGTGAATGTGGGCACCCTCTTCCTTGAGTTTTCCTACTTCTGAGAGATCTGACAGCTGAGAATATGCCCCAGAGAAGCTACAGTATCATTAAAAGAGCTTTGAAATCCTGAACAACTTTATTTTTTGACGATCCCTATAAGATCCCTATAAGAATGTCCCAATTTTGCTGCAAATGTATAACTAGAGTCATTTAATGTTCAGAAAAAAATGAAATAATAGAACAGTTACCTAGCAAGAAAAGCGTACTAAATCTTCAACTATTGTCTTAATGACTTCATTAGAGATACAAAAACTTTCACAAATTTACTTGTCACTATACTTACTTTAGTTTGTTTTTAAATTTTCTTTCTTCACTTCTTTTTTATTTCTTTCTACACTTCTTTAAAGTAGTTTTCTCTATCTTGAAACAAGTGGATTTCCAAATACCTGATTGGAGATACAATAATTATCAAAAATTTGCTTACTAATTCTATTTCTTTTTTGTAACTTATATTTTTCAGGGGCCGGGCCGTGGCGCTGCAGGTAAGGTGCCTGTCTTACCGCGCTAGCCTTGGACGGACCATGGTTCGATCCCCCGGTTCCCATATGGTCCCCTGTGCCTGCCAGGAAGCGACTTCTGAGTGCATAGCCAGGAGTAACCCCTGAGCGTCAAAAAAAAAACTTATATTTTTCAAAACCAAACTCACTAGGGCAGGTAAAATGCTATTAGTATGGCAATATGGGACATTTAAGAACCCAATTCAGATGGGGCCGGAGATAGTATGGAGGTAAAGTGTTTGCCTTGCATGCAGAAGGTTGGTGGTTCAAATCCTGGCATCCCATATAGTCTCCCAAGCCTGCCAAGAGCGATTTCTTAGCATAGAGCCAGGAGTAACCCCTGAATGCGGCGCTGCTGGGTGTGACCCCCACCCCCCCAAAAAAAAACTAAAAAAAAAAAAAAAGAAAGAAAAGAAACCAATTCAGAGTACAACCTTATTTTGTATCAGCTCAGGAATCTGCTCCCCTGAGACCAGGAATAACTCAACCTGTCTTGGGAAACTGGGTAGGGGAGAAGCCCCTGGACCCTCAAACTCAGGGAACCTTTCTATCAGAAATTCAGCTTCCCAGTCCAGACCAAAGGAACTCCACAGCTATAACTCATTAAGACCTGACATATCAGAAACCTGTGTATCACACCCCCACTCAGGAAAAGCTGACACCCGAAGCGCTCCCTAGCCTTCCTGGGTGTACTGCATTCCTGAAATTAGGAATTTATTTGCCAGAAAGGCCCACTTTGAGTAGTCTAAATCAGCTGACCTCTTTGCATGGATTGTCTGGCTATAATTTCATACGTGGCAGTGATATCTCACTCTTTTCTCTTTAAGAAATCAGGCCTTTTTCCTCAGACAAAGAAATTACAGTACAGGAAAAATGCGCCAAAAATATCATGCTGAGTTTTTCCCCCTTTTGTGATCACTCTCTCTCTCCCTGTACCTTGAAGATATCAGGTTTCCCTACCTGCCACTTCATATGCTAATTCTAGCTCTGATCTCATTGGTTCAATCCCTTTTCCTTCTCCCTGGCTACGCCCCTAGGACCTGGCTATTTTAAAGCCAACCCAAAAGCTCTCTCTCTCTCTCTCTCTCTCTCTCTCTCTCTCTCTCTCTCTCTCTCTCTCTCTCTCTCTCTCTCTCTCTCTCTCTCTCTCTCTCTCTCTCTCTCTCTCCTCACCAGTCACTGTAACTCTGTGGTAATTCATTTCTATAATAAATTCAATTTTTCTCCATCTGCTCCGTGTCCCACTCTCTCCCGTGGAAAGGTTTAACGAACCCACTAAGAAGAAACTGCATAGAGACGCTGCAGTCTGTAGCACCTGTGGTTTGGATATTTCCTGTCCGGAGGACTTGACCATCCTTCCAACTCAATTCCCTATAAGATTAGGTTAGGCATAATAGGGCTTTTCTTCAAGGAAATGTGTGTGGGTGCTATTTTGAAAAGAAGCAGTTTAATGCTCAAAGGAAGAGTAATTCACCCGAGGACTATAAATATGAAGAGAAAATAATAGTTCTTGTCTCAGTGCCCACAGTCTGGACCTTTAAGAAAAGTGAAAATATAGCTTAAATATTATTGATTCCTTATGTTATGCTTGAGAAATAAGAGCAAACCATGGAAGGAGTCTTAACAAGTATTAACTCTGAGGCTTCTTTTAATGCATTTGTAGCCTTTGTGGCTAAATTTAAAAAAAAAGGAAAATTCAATGTTAACTCTTGAAAAACAGGGCAGTAAATATGAAGACATATTTGATATCAAGGCAGAAGTGTCTGTAATTTTTTTGAGAAATTTCCCTTAAATTCGACCCTACAAGAATTCAACACTGTTCAGAAGGAATAGGAGATGTCTTGCCAAATTTCTGTTCACCAGAGTTCTACATATCTGAATTGCATAGGACTAGAAACTCAACAGACAGTAATTTTTACCATACATAGCTTCAGTTAATGGGGAGTAGAATATCATATTCCTCACAAAACACCTCCAAATATGTTAATTCAGAGGTTTTGCCTTTTTAATTAGGGTCACTGGGATAAAGCACCAAGAACTCATTCCCATTGAATGGAAATCTGATGTTCCAATTTGGGTCGCCCTGTGGTCCATTCATAGCACATAATTAGAGATACTTGGAAATTTGGTTAATGAACAATTGAGTCTGGAACATATTAAAACCTTATTTTCTAGTTGAAATTTTCCAGTATTTACTACCAAGAAGCCAACAAGTAGCTAGAGACTTTGAACTGATTTAAGGTCTGTAAATTATCAAATGGTTGTGATGGGCGAAGTGCAGAATGGCTTACCTTCCCAAGTAGCCTGGAAGTAGTAGAAACTGGCCTCTGATAGTAATTGATTTAAAGGACTGGCTTTATAATATTGCTATACATCCAAAAGGCAGGAAAAAAAATTGTCTTTCCGTTTCTTCTCTTAATAACAGGGTACCTATGCAGCAATTTCAATATACATTTTTGTCTCAGGGCATGGCAAATTCACCCGCCGTATGTCAATAATTTTGTATGCGGTTTGACGGCCAGCTTGTAAAGGATTTCCTCAGGTATATTTGGTTCATTGCATAGACAACATTTAAATCTCTGCTGAGACTCACAAAAAATTGCAAGGTATTTATGAATTTCTTATTAGCTGCGTGAAGAGTGCTGGGCTAATTATATCCACAGGAAAAAAGCCAGACTCGGGGCCAGAGAGATAGCATGGATGTAAGGCATTTGCCTTGCATGCAGAAGGTCAGTGGTTTGAATCCCAGCATTCCACATAGTCCTGAGCCTGCCAGGAGCGATTTTTGAGCATAGAGCCAGGAGTAATCCCTGAGCATTGCCCGGTGTGACCCCAAAACAAAAACAAAACAAAACAAAAAAGCCAGAATCTACCTCCCTTCCAATACTTGGGATTTGTACTGGAACATACTTTGGCGCATCCACGATTGATCACCATCATTGATCAGAAAAATCTAAGGACTTTTAATGACTTTCAAAAACTCTTAGGGTTCATTTAAAATTCAAATTGGGTTCATTCATCTCTGGATATCCCACATTCAGAACTTAGTAACCTGTTTTGTATTTTGGAAGGTGATCCGGACTTATATAGTTCCAGGTGTTAAACTATAAAGGTAGAACAGCAATTAAAATTTTTTGTAGTCCAGCTTAAATAGTCCTATCTAACCAGTTTATACCTGGAGAAAAAGTATGCCTTTCAAATTTTGCTGCCTCCTTTCTTTTTCAGGTGCTATGATGTTGCTCAGATGTTGGGGTTTCTAGAATTTGCATAACAAAGAGCCCCACACATGTGTACCTTATTTGGAGTTGCTTGCAGCTCTTATCATCAAGGCAAGACTCAAAACAGTTTCAATGTTATATTTTGATCCACATATAATAATGTTGCCGATTCCTTAAAAAGGAAATAGAACTAATAGTACCTCTCAATGATCCCCTTGAACTGTGCTTAATTTACTTTTGAAAAATGTCTTTCCATTCTACTGCTGGAAAAGTCTGGGACTTCTTTAAGTGGATGTACTTTATGGGGCCAGAACTGTGGTGCATGTAGTAAGGCATTTTCCTTGCATGCACTAACCTAGGATGAACCATGGTTCAATCTCCCAGCATTCCATATGGTCCCCCAAGCCAGGGGCAGTTTCTGAGCACATAGCCAGGAGTAAGATTATTGTGGGTGTGGCCCAAAAACCAAAAAAGAAAAAAAAGAGCATGCACTTTGTGATATTCTCAATTATTTGGTCTGCTCCTATAGCTGATGTCCCAATGTTTTACATTGATGGGTCAGCATCAGGAAAAGGAAGTATCACTGGCCCTTCACTGGCCACAATAATTTATACTATGTCTGCTCAGCAAGTGGAACTTACTGCTTTAAAATCACTTATCACTCATTTCAGAGCCATAAAGATAGTGATTCAGCTTATGTGTTAGTATTATTTCCAGGCATGGAAATGACCTCTTTAAATGCTCATAATCAGGTTGTTCAAGATTTACAACAATTACAAGCACTTTTGCAAAAATGCTCTGAGCCTATATTTATCACTCACATAAGAGCCTACTCTCTAACCTACCAGAGCCAAAGGCTAAGGGAATTAAATTATGGATCATCTGGCCATGCATTACCCATTTCACCTGGGCCAATTTTTCATATCTAACCTTTATATCAATCCTTCTGTACATTTATGTTTGTGCTGAGTGTGAATATGGTGATCACTTCTGTGTTTTTTAATTCTAGTGGTGTTGAGGAGTTTCTTTTAGTGCTGTTTGGGTTTGTTTGTAATGCCTGTTTATGTGGTTTCTCGGCCTTTCGTTCTATTTAAATTCCCTTCGTTAACTTCTCACCTTCAGTTATTAAGATTCTCAGTAATAACTTTCTAATAGGTTGCTGGTGGGATTCCCCACCTCCAGCTTGACTCCTATTTCCATCATGAGAAGATGACATCACCACTGCAAACTGCCCACCCATTGATTGAAGAGTGGGGAAAGAAATCATCACTGGCATGTGAAATGCTCATGATCCTCTTCAGTGGCTCATCCTACAGGATACCATCATTCTGGTTGCAGATGCTTTTCGAGTCACTCAAGTCATTGGGCTGTGAGTCATTATCCATAGTCACAGTGATATTGCTGATAGGTTCTCCAAATTGCCTCTTGCACCACTTCACATCATCTTAAGACTTGTTCATGACTGGTGTCAGCTTGGGAGAGACCCTTAGCTTTAAAACATCTCCAGACCTGACTACTGTGAACCATTTTCACAGCCTCCACAAGACTACATTACTGACTGAAATTATGACCTGGAATTTATATACTCACCAGTCACTATTTTTATTTTGTTTTTTTGGGTCACACCCAGCAGCGCTCAGGGGTTACTCCTGACTCCACATTCAGAGATCACTCCTGGCTGACTTGAGGGACAGTATGAGATGCCAGGATTCAAACCACTATCCTTCTACATGCAAGGCAAACACCCTACCCCCATGCTATCTCTCTGGCCCTGCCAGTCACTATTTTTAACACTTTTTAGAAGTGATATGTATGTTTCCTTTGTATCTTGTTTAAGTGTAATTCTTTAACATGTATATCATTTATTATATATTTTACTAAGTAATTATAGATTTTTATCATTTTTTTGCTTTTGGGGGGCCACACCCAGTGACGCTCAGGGGTTACTCCTGGCTATGCGCTCAGAAGTCACTCCTGGCAGGCACGGGGGACCATATGGGAACCGGGGGATCGAACCGTGGTCCGTCCTAGGCTAGGCAGCAGGCACCTTACCTCCTGCGCCACCTCCCGGCTCCCGATTTTTATCATTTTTATTTAGATTAGCTAGTAAGAATTGCTTAAACACCCTTAGAGTTTTTTGTTATTTGTATAATTAGGTATACATCAGAATTGTTTAGTGTGTTATTATTTTTCCCCGTAGGTCCCAATAGTATTCTGTGGCACAACTCTTTTTGCATGGGCATTTAAAATTGGAAAATAGGGACTGGAGAGATAACATAGAGGTAAGGCATTTGCTTTTCATGCAGAAGGTCATTGGTTTGAATCCCGGCATCCCATATGTCCCCCCTCCCCACAGCCTTCCAGGAGCGTTTCTGAGAGTGGAGCCAGGAGTAATCCCTGAGCGCTGCCGGGTGTGACCCAAAAACCAAAAAATAAAATGAAATAAATTGGGAAATTTTATATTTTAAGGAGTTGTTATATATTAGGGATGAGAACTCAATAATTCCTAGTTACAGGGAGCCCAACACTCTGAACAGTAGCCATAATGATTTGCTTAGGCTTTAATAATTCTCTGCTTCGAGAAAAGTTATGGAGGGAAAGACTTCCTTCAACACGACACTACTACAAATGATGAGAAGTTTAAAGTCATTATCTGCTCATCAGACTCGACCTTCATATCATTACTTCAGCCTAGCCTGGGCATTTCTGATGTGATAAGGAATCCATTAAGGCAAAATGCCCAGAAACTTAGAGGCAGACGTCTAGAATGAGCTGCCACACTGCAAAATAGTGAGATGCAACCAAGAAATGCCTCCGAATGTCATGACTTTTTGAGTGCCTCACCAACATCTTTAAGGACTGTTACCTGACAGCAAAGACCATATTGGAGGGGGCAGCTGGAGGGAAACCCTTCCTGGTATCTTGAAGAAAGACATTGATGTTAGACAAATTAATGTGCCTGAAGCCTATAGTTAGTCTTTCGACAGGTCTTTGTGGATAGGGACACCCTCTGTTTGTAGATCAAAATTTTTTGCCTCATATTTTCCAACTTTTGCTGTATTTATGCAAGAAATTATGCTATTCTTTTGATTTTTTAGAGTAATCAATCCTTTCCATAGTAGTTCCTTTCCCTTGGAGTGTATTGCCTTATGTTACCTCTTATTTCTCTATTTTTTCTATAAAGTCAAATAGGGGGAGATGTGGGATTACTGGGATTAATCTGCTTCTATCTCACTCAGTACCTTATTTCTATCTCACTCAGTTACTCATTGGTTGAGAAACATTTGGAAAGTAACATCTTGGATTGGTGGTGAGATCATCTAGTCCCACCTCAGGTGTGACAATTTTCCTCAGATTAAATACTTGAGTGGAGTGGAAGTCTCTCTCTTACGTTACTGGACCACCTTGGAGAGGGCTGCTTTCTAGAAGCTAAGGGTAGAAGTAGACTTCTGAAAATCCTTTTCTCTCTCCATGTGTGTGAAGTATTTTCCAGACTGTTATCTTATTCGAGACCCATGTCTCTTTAGTTTTCTGGTGTTTTGGCCTAAGGGCTTTATTCAATATTCTTCTTTTTTCTTTATTAATTCTTTTAAATAACCTTTTTCTCCTCTCTTACCTAGAAATAAGTATATTATGGTCAACTATGTATGCATTTCTTTTAAATAATATTTTTAAAGACTTCTTGAATTTAAGTTTATACCTGTAGATTATTAAATATTCATATATAATAGGAAGACAAGCATATAGCACTCTAAAAATATAGCAAGATGAAGCCAGAGATATAGAGAAATGTAGTATTTCAGCTAGGGCATTTATCTTCCACACAGTCAACCTGGGTTCAATTCCCAGCACCCCATATGATCCACCAAACATTGTCATAATTCCTGAGTGCAAAGCCAGGAGTAAGGAACTTCTGAGCAATTCCTCTCCAAATAAATAAATAAGTAGATTTAAAAATTCATCAATAGGACCAGAGCAATAGAACATAATTTAGGGTACTTGCTTTGCATGCATTCAACCCAAGTTTCAATCTCGGGCATTCCATATGTTCCCCTGAGTATACCAGGAGTAATTCCTGAGCACAGAGCCAGGAATAACCTGAGCATCACTGGGTGTAGGCCCCAAACAAACAAACAAAAATTTATCATTATAAAGAGTATGAATTCTATTTAATGTATATTAATAGTTGGTTTCAGGGTCAAAGCTTTTTCTGTAAAAAGCATGGTTTTGCAGCTCTTGTTCAAGTTTATGTACAATTTCCTGATTAAGCAGGAAAGCAGTCACAGATCATAAACAAATGAATGAACATTGGTGTGTTACCATAAAACCTTCTCACAAAAACAAGTGATGGGTCAAATTCAAATAATAAGCAACAAAATTGACAACATTTTAATTATATTAATATTCATTATTCATGATTTGATGTAAATCACTCATATATGTAAATACACATCATCACATATGAATCCACATACATTACAAATATTTCAGGGACTTTATTCCAAAAGAATCCCTAGATGTAGGAGAATAACCTAAATAATAAAAAAAATTTTCATGTAGTGCTTCCCTTTTTATGATTAGTGTTCAAACCATCTGAAACATCACACACTTATTCTGTGTTTATTATCTTTCCAACAACTAAATAACAATACCTTATACCCATTGTTTCTATGCTTATAAATCAGATACTTTATAAATATTCATAGAAGTAGACTATTCCCCACAGAATTATCTTGAAAACAATAATTATGCAAATTACTTATTGTCCAAAGCACTTAATTTCTTAGCAATATGCAATCTGGGCTAGCCTAAAGACAAGTTAATAAACAGTCTTTAAAACAAATGATAGAAGTGCCTTGTATCTATAATCAGTGATAAAGTTTAGAAAACAGAATGAACAATCTTAAGAGACAATTTCTAATTTGATAAACACATACTAAAAGCTCTTAATTTCAAAGATATGAGAGATATTACAAACACACTGAAAATAGTTTCAGTATATAAAAATGCTATAATATTAAATCTTTTCCAAATATAGTAAAAGAACAATTGTTTAACAGATTTTTGAATAAACAATATATACATTTTTTTACATATTTAATTCAGCTAAAATTTCAACACAACTAGTATGTATTTACTTGTGGGCTATTGTTTTTTTCTTTTAGAGAACATAAAGTATTTTGTATTGGAAACATAATCCTAGTGTAATCATAGTAATCCCTAAATTATATTTCTTTGTAAGCAGACATATAGTCTTATATTGTTTAGCTAATTATCAAGATCATAATATAATTTACATGATAACATGTGAAACAGATTTCAAAAATCAAAAAAGCAGGCTTAGTTTTATTAATAATATTTTAGAAAAGATTAAAATTATTATACCAAGTAAACTGGACAGCAAACAGGGACACATATTGAGAAAACAGTATTATATTTAATTAAAATGGCTAAAAAATTGAAAGGTTTTTACAAAACAGGAATATTTTGTTAAAAATAAAATTGTCTAAAATTATACTCAATAAATACATTAATAATTTGAATTATCTGTATAGATTATGAAGACAATACTATAATCCAATATGGGACAGTAAATAAATTAGACAATAAAGTTAGGGTAGGGTGGAAGGCATTTTTAGTTAAATGTGGTCAGCAATAAGTTTTTTTTTTTTTTTTTTACCAAGAAACCAAAGATGAAAATATCTGGAAAGTTTTTCAAAAAGGTAATAAGATTAGTAAGTATAAAGATACCTATTTATATAAGGATGATCTAATTATGTTTTGTATGAGATTCAAAAAGGGCAATTATGATTAGAGCATTTGTAAAAGGGTAGAGTTTCAATAACTTCCTCCTACATTTTATTTTCCTTATTTACCATAAAAATACATATTCTTCCCAGAATGAAAGGACTCTCCAAAAACTCTTAGGGGAATGAGCCCCCTTCCTGGCACATTGAAGGGCTGAAAGTTCAATACTTCTTGGGAACAAATTGATTAACAGATTCAATAAAATCCCTAACAAAATCATAGCTTCTATTTTTTTCAATAATGAACAAGTTTATTATAAAATAGAAATGCATGTCACCCAATATAGTACCAAAAACTCATTAAAAAGAAGAAAATAGTTGGAGAATAAATATTTTCTGATATCAAAATATACTACAAGCTGTTTTAATTAAGAGAGTATATAAATCTTGATACATAGTAAAGAATATAGACATAGACTAAGTAAAATTTAGATCGCAATAAACATTTATGAATATATAAATATAGGGGCCCGGGAGATAACATGGAGGTAAGGCATTTGCCTTTCATGCAAAAGGTCATCGGTTCAAATCCCGGTGCCCCATATGGTCCTCCGTGCCTGCCAGGAGCAATTTCTGAGCATGGAGCCAGGAGTAACCCCTGAGCACTACAGGGTGTGACCCAAAAACTACAAAAAAAAAAAAGAATATATAAATATAATTACTTAATAATTAGTTATATTTAGTTACTTAATAATTACTCAATTATATTTATATATATCTATAGTCAGTTTTTTACTAAGATGCCAAATTATGCTAATGAAATTCATTGAGGAAATAAAAGTCTTGTCAACAAATGGTACTAAAACAACTGGTATTCATGCATAAAAAGACTGTTGAATTTCTTTACTTTACAGCATATTAAGTAATAATATAAAATGGGCCAAATATAATAATTAGGTGTTATGTAGCCTTTTACATCAAAATAAAATGTCTTAAATATGTCTGAAAATATAAAAAAACAAAAGAAATGAAAAATGCAGACAATATGAATTTAACATCTAAAATGTAATTGTTTTAATAAAAATAGAACAAAAGTTTCACATCTAAGAAGACTATCTCACAAATGTTTTAAATAACAATCTCAGTAAGTGTCTGCAAAATCACATTTCTCAAAAAGGTCTAAGTTAAAAATATCTATACATGATGAATAAGGCTTTTTCTTTGCATGTAGTTTACCCAGGTTCACAGCACTGCATATGGTTTTTGGAGCCCATCTCTGGTCTGATCCTGAAGCAAAGGGCCATCATAAGTACTAAGCACAGCCAAGTAACAACAAAAAAAAAATTAAAATTAAAATTAAAAGTCATAAACTAGCAAGTAAGCAAATGAAAAAATGGCCAACATCATTAGTCATTCGGGAAGTATAAATGAAAAATACAATAATATGCCATTTTACACACTAAGTTTTCTATCATTTAAAACAACAACAACAACAAAGAAGACAAAAGTGCTGGAAAGACTGGAAAAAATATTAACTTTCTCATTATGTTGGTGAGAATGTAAAATTATTTAGCAACATAAAATGTCTTGATTTTTCTTCAAAACCTTAGGCATACTATTGCCATGCAAGTTAACAATTCTATTCCTAGGTCTGTACTGAAATAAATTAAAATATATGTTCACATAGAAATCTGTATACAGGGGCCGGAGAGATAGCATGGAGGTAAGGCGTTTGCATTTCATGCAGAAGGTCATTGGTTCAAATCCCAGCATACCATATGTTCCCCCAAGCCTGGTAGAAGCAATTTCTGAGTATAGAGCCAGGAGTAACCCCTGAGCGCTGCTGAGTGTGACACAAAAACAAAACAAAAACAAAAGATCTATATACAGTTTTCATACCAGCATTATTCATAATAAGAAAGCAAAAGTAACTGTATTCTATAAAATAATGAATAAACTAAATTGATCTAGCTATACATTATAATATTATTGAGAATAAAAAATAAATTCTCCAATATGCTACAGCGTGGACAAGCTCAACATTTCATGTTACTCAAACAAAAGTAAATACAGAGACATACACATATTATATGCTTACATTTATTTGGAATGTACAAACTAGGAAAATATTTACAAGCAAACAGAAAGATTCCTAATTTCCAGGAATTAGAAAGCTGGGTTAATAGAAAACGACAACTGGAAGATAAGAAGAGGATTCAAAGGGCTGAAACATGAGCTTTGCAAGCAGGGTCCCATTGCTTTTCCTTCTATACATGACATTACCAGAAGTAATCCCACCAAAAGCATAATAATATGAAATGAGTGTTAAATTATAGTAGATTTCCCTTTGGGACAATGGAAGAATTATGAAATAAAATGTAGTGATTGGTGGCTTAACCTCATAGATTTACTGAAAACTGTATAATTTTTAGTTCGTGAATTTCAGTGCATATAAATAATCCCTCAATTTTTAAAGATTAAATCCAAAAAACCCTATATCTATGTAATTATAGGTATTTATAATATTTCATAGTTATTTGGAGTTAAAATTATAGAGCCTATTATGAATAATTTCACAGCAAGAGGTTCAATGGTAATCAAGTAGGAAAATACAATGGAAACAATCTGTATATACCCAAAAATTTAAAATCAAGTAACAAGATGCTGCTTTGACTATAACTATTGATGTTGAAGTCATTTTCTACAAACATCTTTACTCCCACATTTAATTAAGAAGGAAGACTGAAAGAAAATAATAGCATCTATAGTATAGTTTTAACTAAGATATTTTAGATCTACTTCTATAAAGTGAAAACTTTTGCCTTACAGAAATATATCAATGTTTAAAATCTGCTAATCAGAATTCATCCTCCCCTAGTTTGTGCCTATAAGGCTTAGTTAATGACTATGAGCAAGAACCTACATTTCTTTTGTCCCTTTTGTTCTCATTTATCTACTTTTCTTCTTGGATTCCATTTATAACTTTCAAGAAAAAGTTGAGCCTACTCTTTCATAAAATCTTCCTGATACAATCTGCTACTTGATTTTGACTAGATGGTAATGTCTGTCTGCAAGAACTATATTATGTTTTTAAAATTTACCACATTATGGGGCCGGGTGGTGGCGCTGGAGGTAAGGTGCCTGCCTTATCGCGCTAACCTTGGACGAACCGCGGTTCGATCCCCCGTGCCCCATATGGTCCCCCAGACCAGGGGCGACTTCTGAGCACATAGCCAGGAGTAACCCCTGAGCGTCACTGGGTGTGGCCCAAAACCCCCCCCAAAAAAAATTTACCACATTACCTGTCAATTTTTAATTCATAGTATGAACTTGATAATTACTAAAATCACAAAAGGGAAAATGCATTATCTCAAATTGTAGAAGAAAAGATAGATTATTTAATAAATGCTATTAGGTAGAATTCTAGAAAAAATAAATTTGGAAGACCTCATATTTTACTTCAGGATAAATTTCAAATTAATCAAATATTTAACTGCAGAAAAATGAATAAAGGTATAATAAGAAATCCAGAAAAAGTAGTTAATGATTTTGGTATAGAACAGATATATTCTAAATTATAAACAGATATATTTTAAACTATATATTCTAAACTATAATTTAAAAGATTGACAAATCACCAAAATAAAAAAAGTTTAAATAACAATCTTTAGAGTCCAATAAGCAGTAGCAGAAAAAATTTATATATTGGGATAAATATCTGAAACTCACATCACAAATCAATAAACAATAAATATCTACTATTTGACAATTTCCTCAGGGAAAATAGCAATCAATACAAGCAGACAGTTCTTGGAAACTAAAAGACAAATAGCTCTTAAATAGAAAAAGAGAAATGGAAATCAAAACTACACCAATGTACCATTCTTTACAATTATGTGAGCAAAAAATACCAAAAATTAATAAAGCAGTATGGCCTTATTATGTATTATATATTATATAGTGGGAAAACAACTAGGATGACTCTGTTTGTCCTCAACACTACAGACCCAAGTAGCACCACATCCTTGGGCCCACGCACTAAATCACAAGAGGATTTTTCATTTGTTTCCGTTTTTTTTTTAGAAAAAAATGAGACAACTCACTAACTATAAACACTAGTTTTTATAAGAATTGAGCAATCTAATAACTATAGAATAAAAAAAACTGTATTCCATCTAAGTAAGGATCTGTCTCTCTGAAACATTTCATGCTATAGCAGAAATTCCATACCTAAAAAGGAATTTAGCCCATCTTACCAACAAAATGTAAGGTTTGTAATTTTGAGTGAACAGAGAAAATATTTTACTATAAACTCTAAAATATTTTAGAGTTGAGAAATTCTAAAAGTTATGACTAAGCTTTTGTATAAATTTTATTTTAATAAGTAACATATATACATATACATCACTTCACTACAATTGCAGATAACATCTACAGTATTTTTCCTAACAGAGATATTGATTAGAAAAACAACACATATCTATCTTGAGAACAGTACCCACATATCTATTCCTAATTTATTAATAATGAGAATAGTACATATTTAACTCCAACCCAACTGTTGGAGCTGAAAAAGTACAGAATTAAATATTCAAGTCAAATTCAATAATAACGTAATTAGGGGCCAGGCGGTGGCGCTGGAGATAAGTTGCCTGCGCTAACCTAGGTCAGACCGAGGTTCGATCCCCTGGTTCCCCATATGGTCCCCCGTGCCTGCCAGGAGCGACTTCTGAGCGAATAGCCAGGAGTAACCCCTGAGCGTCACCGGGTGTGGCCCAAAAACCAAACATAAATAAATAAATAAATAAATAAATAAATAAATAAATAAATAATAACGTAATTAAGAGACCCAAACTTTAACAATCTAAACTTAAAATAGTCCTTCAATACTGGAAGACTAGGAGGCAGAGGTTGGTGGTATGGGGAAAATTGGTGGAGGGTGGTCAACACTGGGATTAAGCCTGATTCATTGCATGTCTGAAACCAATTATAAAGGACTTTACAAATCACAATGGTTTAAATAAAATTAAATAAAAAATGAAAACCATGTTTGTATAGCCTTATTCCCACTCTCGATATTCTATACTGTTATACTATGTGTTGTTAATGAGAGAATTATGTGCTTGAGAGTTTGAGGATTTAGAGCTTGAATTCCACTTTGACACTCAGTAAATGTGTGAAGAAGTGTTTTTCACTTTAGTCACCTTATTGCATAGTAGAAATAAAAGTTTTTGTGGATTTTATAGATATTGTAAATGCTTTGAAATGTGAAGGACATTTAAAAGCCCTAGTTTGTGCATGATATTGGGTAGAACAAATTATTTTCTGCTTATAAAACCTAAGAGTTGATACTTCCTTCTCTGCCTGTTTTTTCATCTGAAAACATATTAGAATATTCTATAACACAGAACCTCCTATATAGTAACAATTCTATAATGTGTGATATTGTTCTTTTTTATATCAATATATTTACATAAGAGAAATTTGTTCAGCAATATGATTTTCTACAATATAATTGCAATGTAATGTGTCACTTTTAGTTCACATATTATGATTTATGTTTTGAGATGTTACTAACCCTTAAAATGACATAAAAATAATATCTGTCAATGTTATATTATGATTTATGCAACCATTTAACGTTCTAGCCAAGGACTCACTAACACTATATAAAAATGTGATCAAATTAAATTATATTTAATAAATACTAATGACATTACATTATTAAAGTAAAAACTAATATTAATTATTTCTTTCATTTGAACAGCAACATCTTCTTTTATTTTTAATTTAAACCAGTGACGCTCAGGGGTTACTCCTGGCTATACGCTCAGAAGTCGCTCCTGGCTTGGGGGACCATATAGGAAACCCGGGGATCGAACCACGGTCCGTCCTAGGCTAGCACAGGCAAGGCAGGCACCTTACCTCCAGCGCCACCGCCCGGCCCCTCAACATCTTCAAAGTATTTTCATATATTATCTCATTTGTCCCTAAAGATAATTTAATATAACTCAAGATATTTATAATACAAGTAAAAGTATTTCTAAAAAAAGGAAGGTAAGAAAAGTATGTGACATAACCAATGGTGCTCCAATAGAAATAATAAAGCTAAGACTAGATTGTTTAGCATAACAATAATTTGTTAAATTACAATGTTTAAGAGCTTAATGATATTCCAAGTTTTTGCTAAAACAATTATTCTAAAAACTGTGATTAAACCAAATGAGATAAATATCTTCATTTTATATTACAGTATTGCATAGATTCTTTATATAAGCTAGTAAAACCCACTAAGATGCCAGCGAGGTCATTTCTATAATAGCTGCACAATTAACTTCTATTTTTAGTAAAATGAATATAATGATAATATTTATAATTAAACAAGGTTAGCAGATTAACCTTAAAATTGTATTTGAAAGAATGAGATAACGAGTTAATGGTCTAGGCATGTGAACAGCTCATATTTAATAATAATTAATATTCCTTAAAAACCAAATTCCTTACCTGGGAGATTGTATTGTGCCTTTAGCTAAAGCCTAACAATGTGCAGAAAAATTTTGACACCAGCTCCTATGGAGGAAAAGAAAAAAAACTCTGATCTGC
Organism: Crocidura indochinensis; assembly: GCA_004027635.1. Lineage (NCBI taxonomy): Eukaryota > Metazoa > Chordata > Mammalia > Eulipotyphla > Soricidae > Crocidura > Crocidura indochinensis. The sequence goes on along the minus strand of PVKC010002963.1, from coordinate 8,010 downwards.
AGCATTTTTAAATTCTCATAGTATAAATACTCTTACTAGTTCAGATTTTGTTGTCTTTCAATATAGAGCAAGAGAGATAAATAATAGGTTCTCACAAGACAGGCTCATGATTACCACCATCTGAACACCCAAATTTCAATATCCAGAAGCAAAAATCAGAAACACTGGAGATAGGGGGATTTTATTTGTATGTTTTATAAGTTTTCTCTGTGATTTAACTAGAGTCAGTTCATAGGCAAGTTTTTTGAAGCCACTGAACTAGCTTATATAGCTATAAGGATTTCTAAATATAAGGAAAGAAAAACACTTTACGGCCTTTGCTGTGTAGTACAAAACCAGGTGGTGAAACACCATTATCACTGAACCTCAGAAAATTCTGAGTTATGGAGATAATATTTGTTTTAACCTAATTCAGACTTTAAGACATGTCTTAAATGTATAGGAACTTGTGACACTTCTTTTTGGTACCTTCTTGAGTATAAAATTAGCCACCACCATTTGATAAAAATTGCTACTGAAATCCTCAGTGCATCTCAAAGAGATGAACTCAGTCTTTTGTCTTCAAAGAATGACAATTTAGTGATATTTTTCTCATAATACTCACATTGATGAAGAACTTATGGATAATTTCAATGTGTGGTGTCAGATTATTCAATTTGGTAATAATTAAGTCAAAAATATATGTACCCTTTTTCATAGAATCCAAACATTCTATGATTAATAACCTTTTAACTCTGGGCTTTTATACATATTCAAGTGGTAGGAAAAAAGGAAGATGAGTTGTGGTTAGAGTCTTTAACTAGAACTTCAGTTCTAAAGATTTAGCAATACTATAGAGCCTGTGACTGTTGTTTGGTTCCACGATCTTATTCTTTCTACTACAAAGTACTTCTAAAGGTATACTAGATAATTCTGTAGATTTCTATTATTCTTATAATATGACAAATGGTTAAGGCACTTACATGTACCTACCTCACTACTGAACATAGAGACAGGAGTAAGGTCTGAGCACCAATGGATGTGATCCCAAAATCAAAAGAAAAAAGAAAAGTCTATGAGAGAAAACACAATCCTGCTTGTGACAAAGATTGATTTGTTGTTTATTTTAAAAGAGTGTACTCTGTAAAACACATAAAACAAAGCATTCCTGGACTAAAGAATAATATAGTGGTTAGGGCACTTGCCTTGCATGAATTTGACCAGAACTCAATTCCTGTATCCAATATAGTCCCCTGAGCACTGCCAGGAGTAATTTCTGAGTGCAGAGCCAGGAGTAACCCCTACACTGTGGGTGTGACCCCAAAAGCAAACAAAAAAACATTCCTGAGTTCATTACTACTTTGATTACTACTTTAATTACTTATTTTAGAGAGTCTACATAAAACTAATATATGTACAGAACACAAAGGGGGAGGAAGTAGAGAACTCACTAACGTTCTATATGGATATAAAGTACCACTGTTTATCATATTTTTATTCTCATTCTCTCTTTCCCCTTTTTCTAAGAAATAAAAGAAGTTAACTGTGGTTTAGTTATTTCTACTTGAATTGGTTCTGTACAGAACCTAGAAGAACATCAGTTTCCTCATTTAGAATGCCAATCACAATGCCATACTTGGGTCTCAGGATTGTTGTAAGACTAGATGAGCTAAATCATTATGAAAAATTCAGCAGGGAGTATAGAAAACACAGATAGAGGAAAAGTGGTGGGAGTTTCTTCTCTCATCTAGGGAGTTCTTGCAATGAAAACAACTGCAGGATTCTCACATCTGGGCTGAAAATGAAGAACAATATTCTTATTAGAAATGTGACTTCTAACTGGGAATATATTTAAGGAATCAAAAAAGGTAGCTGTATAGGGTGAGACTATGTTTTGCATATGTGAAGCTCAGATGCAATCCTCAAGAAATGTTCCCTTTAATACAGTGACAGGATTAACCCCTGAGCTCTATTAGTGTATCTCCCCCAAAAGAATAATTTAAAAGATTAATATATAGAGATCAAAGGATATATATTAAATTATCCATAATATTAGGAAAGTCTATACAAAACTTTTAGAATAATTATTAGGTTTCTGATTATAATCATTGGATATCTATATAATCATGGATACTATTCATTACTAATGACTATAAGGTAATAACTAAAATAAATAGCAATCTTACTTAAATGTTGAATATCACGAAGTCAATAAATACTGAAAGAATGGTTAAAGACATTTTAATAAATGTGACCCACACATCTACTGTTATTTACTCATAAAGTGTATAATTTACACTACTTATTTAATAAATATCTTACAGGAAAAAATTCTTTAAGTACTATAAAGATAGCTCAGGCAGTAGGGGCATAGGATTGACATGTTCATAATTCTGAATTCTATTTTTTGCATTTCATGGCCCTTCAATACCAGATATGGGCTTTGTGCCTCCACTGCTGCTGGACCTTAGATGTGCTACATGATTAGATCCATGTATTGACTCATCTGGCCCAACTGGCCAAGTTTCACTTGTAGTTACCCCAAGACCTGCTGAGCATTGCTTGTTAGACCTAAGGAAAAATATTTTCTTCAACACTTTCTGTTCTTATAGACAATATTTAACAATGAATGGATATAATATATGTTCATTTCACTTACTCTCAAATGGATAAGGTTTTAATTTAATCACATTACAGTCACTGGAGTATTAATGGTAAAGGAAATTTCTTCAAGATGAGATTGTCAAGCTGTTCAAGATGAAAGTCCAGCTTGACTGGGAGTCAGCAGAATTTCAAATACTAATGTATGAAATTGACCAAGTTCCTTTATTTCTCTCTTTCATTAAAAGTAGAGTAATACATATGTTTCTCAATGTGGTACATATAAAGAAACCAAGCAAGGGATTAGACAATAGTGAAAGAAAACAAAATTCAGACTCTTGACCACAGAACTGAAATTACCAATGGAAGAATGAGAAAGATAGAAAAGAAGGGACCTAGAGATTGTGGTGGAAGAATATTGACAATTTAGTGGTGGGTATTGTGCAGTAATTTGCATGCCTAAAGCATAAATACAACCACTACAACAAATCATGTTTTCTCAATAGCAATATATATTACTTTTTAAATAAAACAAAATAACAACTGAACGGTATATCAGGGTCAGTTTGAAAATAAACTATTATGGATAATTGCTAAGTGCAATGTATTAATTGATAAGATTCTCAAGTCACACTCTGACTCAGTTTTCTCATTTATAAAGTTTGGTGTAAAAGTAATGATCTTTGCATTATATAAATTTTGTAGCTCTTATTTTGTGGGGGCCACAGCCGATGATACTCAGGGTTTACTCCTGGCTATGCATTCAAAAATCGCTCCTAGCTTGGGGGACCATATGGAACACCAGAGTATTGAATGACGGTCCATCCTAGGCTAGCACAGTCAAAGCAGATGCCTTACTGCTTGCGCCACTGCTCCAGCTCCAAATGTTGTGATTCTAAGTATAAAGTAAAGATGCCAAAACAGAAATCAGGAAAGGTTCTCTCGCATACCTCAATCTAAGATATAGAAAACAACCCCCAAATCATATATATATCATTTTTGTGGACTCCTTTTTCATAACTGACAGGCACAGTAGAGAATGTTTAGGAGACAGTATTACATAAAGAAACTCATCTGAAATACTGGTAGATGCCTCTTCTTAAAGAACTTTGAAAACTATGATCTCAATTACAATTTTAAGTCTTTGAAATTTAGTGCAACTAAAGATCAAGTAAGTTTATTCCAGCATTAAACAACTTTATATTAAACTATATTCATTTGGATTTGTATGCTCTTTTAAAAAGGGAATACTCAATAGACATGACTGCTTAATATTTAAATCTTTATGTATAAATTTGCACGTTACAGCAAGTTTTAGAAGAATGTTGTTTTAGGGGCCCGGGAGATAGCATGGAAGTAAGGCGTTTGCCTTTCATGCAAAAGGTCATCGGTTCGAATCCCAGTGCCCCATATGGTCCCCCGTGCCTGCCAGGAGCAATTTCTGAGCATGGAGCCAGGAGTAACCCCTGAGCACTACCGGGTGTGACCCAAAAACCGCAAAAAAAAAAAAAGAAGAATGTTGTTTTAGATAGTAAGCAATCAGTGTATAAAGGAGATTTTTAATTGAAGAGAGTAATTTAAAGTAACCAAGAATACTTAACAAAAATTGTCCCATTTTAATATCTTTCTAATGAGTGCTTTTCTATCATTTAAAATAATACAGGTATTTATTAATAATAATGTCTATGAAATATGAAGTCTAGACATTTTTAAATGATTCTTACTTAGATGAGTTTTAGGTTTAGAAGGGATACTTTAAATGTCACATTAATATCTAAGCATTATCTCTGTAGAAACAGCCATCCACAGAAAGTCTGAATTCAAATTTCAAGGAATACACTCTATCTCATTTAATTTTCTGAGAGGTGAATCATTAGAAATTTTTCTGTTCATAAAAGCACAACCTTTTTTTTTTACGTTGGGGGGGGGGCAGTACATCTGTTGGTGTTCAGGAACTAACCTTGGTTCTGTGTTCAAGAGCACTCTTGGGGGTGCTGGTGCTGGATATCAACTCTGACTGGCTACACGCAAAGAAGCACCTAACTCCTTTAGAATATATCTTTTTCTCAGTGCTTTAGAATTTTGAGACTGTATAACTAAAATCTAAATAGTCTTGAAATGAGAGTGTACAACTTAGGAAAAAAGAACTGGAAATGCTATAGGCAAATGCTGTCAATTACAGATTGAGGTAGAAAGAATAATGACCTAAAGATATTTCCTTCCTAGTACCTGAAACATCAAAAAAATGTAAATGGGACTTGTAAATATACTAAAATAAAGGCTTTTGAGCATGGATATATTTTAAAGGACTAGTCTGCAGACTATGCATGTGTGAAGCCTGAGTTTCATTCCTGGCGTGATCCCTGAGCATTGAAGAAAATGACTACTGAACAGCGTGCAGGAGTAGTCTCTGGGCACTATAGGATGTGACTCAAAAAAACAAATAAATAAAAGTAAGGCTTTTTTTCTTAACTAAGATCTTTATTTCTTTTTGTTTTTAATTTTTTATTTAAACACCATGACTTCAAAGTTATTCACACTGCAGATTTTTTTTAGATAAAGTTGTTATGATTGAGTTAGTCATATAGTCATACGATGTACAACACCTTCACTAATATGCATTTCCTGTCACCAGTGTCAACAGTTTTCCCTCTCTTTAATGTGAAGATTTTCAGGGAATGGGGGGGTATTCAGGCTAGCTTAATGCAGTTACATGAGTCCTTGAAGTTCTTGGGAAAAAGAGACAAACGAATAGTACAGAAAATGATATCAATGGATACAGAGAAATTGAAACTTATGAGAGATTTGACGTCTATGAACATTTTGAAGATAAAGACAGAGAACTTGAACAAAAATTAAAATTCCTTTTAAATGCTAGAAATAACTTTCAGCTAACAGCAAAACTACCAGCAAACAGGAACCTCCTCAATCCACAACCCGCAAAAGCAATTCAGTGGTTCAAGAAACAGTTTGTCCTAGAAAATTTGAATGGAATGGTTAGAAGTGGTGAGACATGAACTGGACTCCTTACCTGCTCAACTAAAGAAAAATAAATATGCTGTTTTTGCCCACCATGCTTATGGTCATTTTGTTACAGCAGAAATACGACAATAATATACAGAGAGAAGAGGTTTGGATCCCAGATCTAGTTAGACAGAATGACTGTGCCAACTCATGTGATTAAAGGGATACTGTTGATTCATTCACTGTGTATTTGAGGAGTTAGGAGCTCAAATGTAGTTATCAAGAGTCAGTTTTGAAGTAAATATTGGGCAAACCAACCTGGAGAACTAGTAAATTTAGTTCTTCTCCTTTTCCTTAGATATATGTTTTTGTCAATGCAACAAGTGTCCTAATTTATACTGTAAAAAAGAGGTTGACAAAGTACTTTCACATCTATTCTCTTTAATTGTAACAATTTGTATGTACCAGGGGCCGGGCGGTGGCGCTGCAGGTAAGGTGCCTGCCTTACCGCACTAACCTTGGACGGACCACGGTTCGATCCCCCGGTTCCCATATGGTCCCCCGTGCCTACCAGGAGCGACTTCTGAGCGCATAGCCAGGAGTGACCCCTGAGCATCACTGGGTGTGGCCCAAAAACCAAAAAAAAAAAAAAATACTAAACAGAGACAGGACCTCAGACCAGTGGGTCAGAACAGAATTCCCAGACATAAACCCCCAGATATACAGCCAACTAATATTTGATAAAAGAGGCAAGAACTTGAAATGGAACAAAGAAAGTTTATTCAACAAATGCTGTTAGTACAACTAGAAAACCACATGTACGAAAGTGAAAATTGACCCATACCTCACTCCTTAATCAAAAATCAAATCAAAATGGATCAAAAACCTTTAAATTAGACCCAAATCTATAAAGTTTATTGAGAATAAAATAGGCAGAACACTTGAAGACCTATACATCAAAAAGGTATTCGATGATGGAGCACCAATGGCAAGAACTTTAGCATCAAACATAAACAAATGGGACTACATCAAACTAAAAAGCTTCTGCATGGCGAAAGAAACCCTACTTAACACAAGAAGACAATTAACAGAATGGAAAAAATCTTTTCACTTGATATATCAGATAAAGGACTGATCTCTAGAACATACAAAGCAATCAGAAAGCTGAGCCCTCCAAAACCAAATAAAGCCATAAAAATGGGGGGATAAAATGAGTAGACACTTTTCTGAGGAAGAAAGAAGGATGGCCAACAAACACATGAAAACATGCTCACCTTCACTCATCATCAGGGAGATCCAAATCAAGACAACCATGAGATACCACCTTACACCAGTAAGGATGGCTCACATCAAAAAGAATGAGAACAACCTCTGCTGGTGAGGATGCGGTATGAAAGACACTCTCATCCACTGCTGGTGGGAAGACCCCCTAGTCCAATACCTATGGAGAACAGTCTGGAGAGTGCTCAAAGAACTCAGAATTGACCTGCCATTTGACCCAACAACTGCTCTTCTAGGTATATACCCCCAAGTAGGAAGGACATTCAATCCAAAATACGTGTGCACCCCACTATTTATCGCAGCACTCAATATAAAAGCCAAGTCCTAGAACGAACCTAGATGTCCAAAAACAGATGAGTGAATCATTAAGATATGGTATCTATACACAATGGGATACTACATGGTAGTCAGAAATTACACAATCACAGACTTTGCAGCAATGTGGATGAACCTAGAACATATTGTGTTAAACGAAGTAAGTCAGAAGACAAAAGATAAACACAGAATGATAGCACTATTCTGAAATACCTAAAACATACACCTTATATACAACTTATACTCAACAATAAAATTACAGGGTTTAACAGGGTAGAAAGTCCAAACATTGTAATAATCAACATATACTCAGGAGCAGTGCCCAAAATACATGAAAAAGGAACAACACAAACTCTTGACTACACATTATACCACAAAGAAACCAGCAACAGCGAAAACAGCAGCATAGAGAGAACAGGTAAATAATCAGCGTTCCACTACAAAGGCCCATAATAATCCCTTAGGGATCCTACACAGGACCACAGGTAAAGTATATGACGGGAAATCACTGACTCCAATGGAAACATCCCATAACACTGTTTTAGTGCCTTAATCTAACTATATTTAAAATAACCTCTCAGCTTTTCTGTTCACAGGCATTCTTGGACACAAAGGGTGAACAAACTAAAATGGCATCTCAGGGCTCAGTCACATGAGATACCATATTCAGCTTGCACTCCAAGAACATCCGAAGAAAACTCTTTAACATATGCTTTATCCCTAGGTTATACCTTCTGTTAGGATTTGAAGCACGTGACCAGTCAGACCACCGAAACAGCAACTGTGACCTACAGACCTATACTACAGGCCCTACTCATCGATCACATTCAAGCAAACTAGCATTCCCTTACTATTTTCCCCTCTTCTCTC